>CM070839.1:32652802-32666647 GCA_036326025.1 Chrosomus eos
GAAAGATGTCATTAGTATGAACACTGTTATGTTGAAAGAGCTCTCTGAATCATTACTACACCCAATTACGAAACTTGTTAACTACTCTCTTAAGTAGTATGCTCAAGGATTGTTTCCAAATGTGTGGAAGTTATCTGCAGTCTTTCCTGTGTTTAAAGGAGGTGATCGCCTGTCCATCGGACACTATAGACCAAATGACGAATCATTTAAATAACAGTCCCTATTCTTTACATCCATATCAATTCGGCTTCCGTATTAATCATTCAACAGAAACAGCTAATTGCTATTTTGTTGAAAAAGTCAAGTCACTGTTGGATCGAGGAGGGGTTTTTAGTGCTGTTTTTCTGGATTTAAAAAAAGCATTTGACACCATTAATCATGGAGTTCTTCTATCTAAATTACAAACTTTTAATTTTGTCACCGGCACTATTTAATGTGTAGAATCTTACTTAACACATCGGACTCAGTTTGTTAGAGTTGGGAATGATCAATCAGGTGTTATCGTCTGCAGGTGTCCCACAGGGCTCTGTTTTGGGGCCATTTTTATTTTCTTTGTATGTAACTGACTTGCCAAATGTTTGTCCTAATGCCAACATCCAAATGTATGCAGATGACACAGTAATCTTTGTACATGCTAACAGTGCAGCTCAAGCTGCTGATCTGCTATCAAACTCGATGCAAAATATAACACAATGGTTAAATCATAATTGCCTTAAATTTAATATATCCAAAACTGTACGTATGTTTTTTAGTAAATCAAAAGGAACCGGATGTAGTCGTAGCAGGGGAGAGACTACAAGTCGTTTCAGATTTTAAATACCTTGGAGTACTTATTGATAACAATCTCAATTTTAAATTGCACATAAATAAGGTTTGTAATCACATTAAGTTCAACCTGGAAAGTTTTAGATATGTCCGTAGCTGCATGTCCAAAAGGGCCGCTATGATGTTCATGCACTCAATGATTTTTCCGCATAATAATTATTGTTTGACAATCTGGTCTCAAGCTAGTAACACTGCTCTCAAACCACTACTCTCCCTATATAAATAAACTCTTAAAGTACTTGATAAGAAATCTCTATACTATAATCATTGTCATATCTTAAAAAAACACAATCTTTTGCATTTGCATTTGAGGAAAAGTGCACTCAGCCAGGGCTACTCGTGAAGGGAACTTTATTCCAATTCACATAAGGAATTTTAAAACTTACGCTTCTTTTAAAATGAACTTAAAGAAGTGGTTTACAGGTAATCTGGATTGTCAACATTACATTTGACATGAAACCCTGTCCTGCTGTGTTTCTTTGTACTTTTTGTGATATGCCAATGAGATTGTTGGGTTCATTTGTGTTTGGATATATTAAATCCAGTCTAAACTAAAACGAATTTAACAAAAAAAAAAAAAAACTATCAAAAAAAATTCTGTTATATGGACTTACATTTTGGCTTGTGTGTGTTGGTGTTTTAGTTGATATTGACCCATTGTTTTGTTTTATATGTTGGTTTAGTTGATTTTAACCTGTATGTACTATTTTAACCTTTTTGCTTTTCTTAGGTGTGACATATTAAGATCTGTCTAGGGACAGCAGATGTAAAATAGCCTTTTGGCTAATTCTGGCACACTATACATTAATTTATGTATTATTAGTATGCAATGTCCCTGTTTAATAAACCTGAAATAAATAAATAAACCGTAGGCTACAAGCACTTTAATAGCTATTTGTCTCTTTATCATCGTAATGTTCACCAACAATAACACAATGTTATAGGACACAATCTCCTTAATAAGCAAACGTACTCAACTCTTTTTAAAAACAACATTTAGCGCATTGTAATTACAATTTCTGACGATATCAAGGCATTCTGTCACAACGCAATGCCTCCGCAGAATCCGCTAGCGCTACCGCTAGCACAGCCGCGAGTGCACTGATGCTGTTATGTTTATCCATTTAAAATGCAAGTATATTAAACAAACACATGTGTTTTGAGATTGTATGTTTTGCATATGTCAAGTGCTTTATTACAGCGCAAATATAAAACTGATTCTGTCAGTAAAGTGACTCTCGCTTCTAACGCTACGTCTATTGTTTGTAGGTGTTCCTTCACTGCTATGTTCCTCATTTACTTTTACTCTAATAACACATTTGTCCATTTTGATCCATACATTGTAAAAAAATAATCGCGATACTATTCTGCCAAAGCGCACGCTTGTGAGTGTCCGTTAAATGTGTTGTCAGGACACATTGGTCTCCGCGTGTCTGAAAATAATATATGATAACCAAAATTATTTGATATGACAAAAAAACATTATAGTTCAAACTTTTATTTGTTTAAACCATTTTTATTTAATTTAAAAAACAACAATAAAGTAAAACTGGAATTGATTTTTTAAATGTTTTAAATGACCAATGCTTATAGCGACAGACTGAAGTTTGATCTCTTTTCAAAGACAACATTTGACAGATTATTGTGTGCGAAGTGAAAAAAAAAAAAAATGAAATGTAAAATACTGTAACTTTTTTTAGTTTATTGTTATTAAAAATGCACAAATATACTTTTTTATATTTTTATATCAAATATATATTTTCAAATATTTTACCCTAGAACTGCAAGAAAATCAAAGCCATGAATCTAAACAAGTTGTGTTCCAGATTTGAGCTTGATGAGCTTTCAGTGAGATGTTGTTTGGCTGCAGTACTTTATTTTATTTTATTTTTAACACTTTTCTACTTTGTGGGAATGGTACGAAACTTGGTAAAGGTTTTGGCACTTGCTGTGGACATGATGGGAACAGGTTAAATGGTGCTGAAAACGTCTCTGGTTCCTGGTGTAACCTATGTTCTCTGAATAGGTTGACTCAACGCTGCGTAGCTAAGACGCAGTGAGAATGCCCTCTGGGTGTGCCGATTGTCTGAAGCCCATATAGAATCACGCAAATTCATTGGCTGATTACAAGGAACTTGCCCTGAGCCCACAGGAGGAGGTGGCGCACATGCCTGTCTAGGGTGCGTGGTAGTGAACCCCCCTGCCGGTTTACATGGGACACTACCGCCATATTGTCTGTTCTGACAATGACATGGTGCCCTTCGAGAAAAGGGAGAAAGTGTAGAAGGGCCAGGGAAACAGCTCTCAGCTCCAAGCTGTTTATGTGCCAAGAGAGAGTCTCTCCAGTCCGGGCCCCACATCAGGGCCGTCGCCAGAACATATAGAATGGGGGGGCATTTCATTTTCATGGGGGGGCACACTTTTTATGATCTACAAAAAAGACAGTCACAAAAACAATAACATTCCCTAGTTTAATATAACTGAAATAGACCAAATTCTATATTTAAACAACAATATTATATATTGTCAAACACAAAATATTAAGTTTCTGATCATAGGCAGAGAGTGAACCAACACCATGATATGCGCTTAATTCCCCTTTAAAAACATTAGCAGCTATATGCAGGATTTGGCATCGCAGAAAGCTCGCAAAGAGCGCCTATTTTATTATCTTTAAAAAGCGGTTATACAACTTCATCGCGATCTCACAAAGTTATAGACTATCAGTAAAGCTGATACACAATAATCGCTCATTTACATAGCCTAACTGCTTATTATAACGATAGGATTTGCACGCGGGGAGAACTAATCCACTCACCGTTCAAAACACCGGAGTTTAGCCAATATTCTTTGATTACGGAGAAAACTGATCCTAGACCAGCATTTATGGACAGCTTTTCCCTCTAAAAGCAATCAGAAGTATATGGAAGCTTGTTTTCGCCACGGAATAAAAAAAAATTAAAAGATATTTGCGACTTTTTATCTCACATGGGATGGATTTCTCTCAATTCAGAGTTTTTCCTCACAATTCTGACTTTATAACACGCAAATGTAACTGTAGCTATATCACTCAACTCTGACTTTATAACTTGCATATTGATTTTATATCACGCAATTCTGTTAAAAATTACCTTTTTTTTACGTGGAAACAGTAGGCTGTTTTTAGCAGGCAAATGAATCAGAAAATTCGACAAGCGATTGGCAAGGGGAAGGTAAGCCTTGCGCAGAGCCTTACACGCTCCGACTAATTTTCATATTTCTGAAGACAATGTGTTATTTAAAATTACAGAGATTAGTGCACATGTGTGCTAAATGCTGCTGACGACATTTCGTTATGGAATACGTGGATACGTTTTTTTGCTCTCAATATAAGTTTGCTCAATGACCATATGATTAGGGGGGCACGTTGTGTCATCTGGGGGGGCACGGCCCCCTAATGACCCCCTTGGCGACGGGCCTGCCCCACATGCTGGCCTGCCCTCGAAAACCGCACCCCAACCGGTCAGAGAGGCGTCCGTCGTAACCATTTGGCAACGGAAAAACTGCATCCATGCCGACCTTTCCGAAGGAAGAGGTCGTCCCGCCAGACTGAAAGGGCGGAGGAGCAACTGCGCGACACCTTCAACAGGCGAAGAGCCGGTCCTGTGGCCCGGGCACCTGAGAGTTTCATCCACCACAGAAAGGTCTCATGAGGAAGCACAGGGGAGGCTGCGGCCATGAGACCCAGAAGCCTGCGGCAAGTGCCCACAGAAACACAATGGCCGAGCGTGAAGCGAGCCAAACATGTCACGAGACTGGAAATCCGGGCAGGAGCCAGGCGGGCCTGCATCAGAACGGAATCCAGACGCACCCCTAAGAAAACTGTGTGTTGAGCTGGGGTAAGAACGTTCTTCTCTGTAGTTAACCTCAAGTCGAGAGACTGAATGTGACAAAGGACAATGTCCCTGTGGTGAGACACTAATTCCCTGGAATGGGCTAAAAGGAGCCAATCGTCCAGGTAGTTGAGTATACGGATGCCCTGGAGCCGCAACGGGGCCAGAGCAGCATCCATACACTTTGTACCTGTACATACCCTGTACTGGTAAGCCTTTCCCCCAAAGGCAAATCTGAGGAACCTCCTGTGTCGTCGTACAACCTAAATATGCATCCTTCAAGTATTTCTGTCACAAACCAGTCCCCTGCACAAATTACCCCGCATGATAGCTTTCAGCGTCAACATCTTGAATTTCCCTTTATAAAGGGAGAAATTCAGCTGGGGCAGGTCTAGTATAGGTCGAAGACTGCCGTCCTTCTTTGGGACCAGGAAGTAACGGCTGAAGAAGCCTTGCTCGACTTCCTTTTCGAGGGAACCTCTTCTATCGCTCCCTTGAGGAGAAGGGACTAAATCGCCTGATGTAGTACAGAAGCCTCTGAGGCGCTGTCGACTACAGTCGGAAAAAACCTGTTGAAGCAAGGGGGGTTGCGACAGAACTGAAGCGTGTAGCCGAGCCGAACCGTGCGGAGGATCCAAGGCGATACCCCTGGCAGACGCCTCCATTCTTGAAAGAAATGAGATAGAGGAAGCGGAGTGTTGCAATGCAGAGGACATACCTGAGTTAGGGTGTCGAGCTGAATCTTGTGGGGCGCCGTGGTCGACCGTGAAGGAGAGCACCTGGGGTCCTGACACGCAGTGGGAGGTACCACTGCCTGGATCAGTACCGCAGGGTCTGCCTGCTCCTGAAGAAAACTGAATGCGTCTCCGAGCATGCGACTGCTAGGTATGGGCGGCTAAAGTGGCAGAAGTTGGAAATGGAGAGCAAGTGAGAGGTGAGTAGAAAAGCTTGCGCAGTCTGTCCCAACCAAGAAAGTCGGGGAAGCTCTCCTTTTTCTGATCTGAGGATCAGGACCAGCTGACCACCTGACCAGCTGCCATGTAGGACTTTCCGATAAGGGCGGAAGTAGTCCTGCATGATTTAGAGGGAAGGAGGGGGCGAGATTTCCAGCCGAGACGGAGAAAGGTGAGTATCCAGCGTGTCCTTGACTGCTGGAATGGCGGAATAGCCCTGCTCCACAGAACCACCGAGGTTGGTGAAGTCAGCGCTGCCGCATTAGTCAAACGGGCGGAAAAAAGCTGATTCCAGGATCTGGAGATCTCATGATGCAGATCACTGAAAAAGGGCAGCTTTCTCTAGCCGGACTACGTCAGACTTCGTACAGTCTGAGATAGCGACTTATCTCTCAGTTTTCCTCCGGCCTGAAAACAGCCGGCCAATCAGCGAATAGAGGGCTTATCGGGCTGGTCAATAACACGCTTCTCTGTAGCGGCGAAAGCACATCAATAAGCTCCGTGTAGGACACAGTAGGCCGGCCTTCCTGGCCGCTAGGTGTGAGAACGCCATCAACTAAAACAGGCCCGAAATCCTCAGAGTCGGACACTGCAGTGTAAATCACATCAAAAGTGTAAAAGCGTCTCGCGCGCTTCCGGGCTAGAGTATAAATCAGGGGTCTCAAACTCAAATTAACTGGGGGCCGCTGGAGGGAGAGTCTGGGGCAGGCTGGGCCGCATCAAGTATTCCACAAAAAATAGTATTCAAGTATTATAAAAAGAGCAAAACTGATCCAATCTTAGTTCTCAATGTTATTATTAACGTTTCTTCTGAACTGTTCCTCTGAATTTGAACATTCCTTTCTGTACATGATTGCTTCTTCATGAGCTGTCCTTCTTACAGTTGAAGTTCATTTTACAAACTTTCTTTGTCTTTTCCCTATAACACATATTTGTGATATTTATATTTGCTTATGTCTTTTTTATTTTCTTTATACAACACATTAATGATATTGAATTTTTTTTTTTTTTTTTTTTTGGAAGGCAAATTTCCTTTTATTATACTTAGAAAAACAATTATTGCTTTTGAAATACAAATATTTGCAGTCATGTCTGCCCGTCTATTGAATTCTTTCCACACATGTATGTGTCTCAAATTACTGACTTTGCACAAATCAAAGCAAACCTTCTTATCAACCTGTTGGACAAATATTACAAGCTCAAAATGATTATTCTCACATTGTTTTAGAGCAGGGTCTCTCCAACACGTCGCTCGCGAGCGGCCAGTAGCTCGTGGCCTGATTGGTGGTAACCATGGTGGTAACTCGCCAAGGGGGCTGTTGCCCTGTTCACATATCGCGCTCACATATTTTGCGCACTCAAAGTTCGTTATTTCAAATGTAGGCGCGCGGCAAGCGCGCTCATAATTGAAGCGACGCGTGCAGTATTTTGTACTTTGCGGTTGTCTATGACAACTATTGACAACAATCCCACCGTAAGCTGTCACGAGACTATCTATGGTAGCCCATAAGGGATAAAAAAAATCATTTTTTTTTTAAAACGCGGCACACGCAACGACGGGCCGCACTAACATTAAACTTTAATGTCAAGTAGGGGGCCACAAAATATCACCCCAAATGGCCCGCGGGCCGCGAGTTTGAGACCACTGGTATAAATAATCATGAGAAAACTCGACTGGCAGAACGCGGCGTGCATGCTCAGGAGAGAAAGGGCGAGGCCCGTCTGCTCTTACTCTATGTCCTCGAGCTCTACATCCGAACCCCAGCTCGCGGATCCCAGCGAGGCCTCAGCGGTCTCGGGAGCGCGACGAGGGGCACGTATGACTCTTTCTCAAAAGCTGCGAGCCGAGAGCGGAGGGTTTTTGAGAAGTAGATTGTCATAAAATATACATTTTGACAAATCTAGAACATCCTCGCGCGCATGAGGGTTTCACTCGCAATAAAGCGAACGCATGGCGGCAGGTAACGACGAAACTCCATGGCACTTCACCGCAAGGAGAACTGAGTTCCACTATTCGCAGTCGCTGAAGTGCAGATAAGGAATGCTGATGCTAGAATCCGAATATTTGGGGCCAGAAAAACTGAGAATTAAGGGCTAGAATGGACGCTTCATGAAGGCAGAGAATATAGTATGACGACGTAAGAGCGTCGAGGCGGAGCCTGCGCCATCAGCCAATGGCGTGATTCTATAAGGGCTTCAGACAATCGGCACACCCAGAGGGCGTTCCCACTGCGTCTTAGCTACGCAGCGTACTTGTGCTTCTCACGTCAGAAATGACGCATTGTAAATGAATGAAGAGTTTCCTCTAGTGGAAGCGGTCGGTACTGCAGCCGAACAACATCTCACTGAAACATCGTTTTATCAGATATCATGAAATAACTTATTTCAATTCAGCAATAATCTCCCAACAGTCTTCTTTAAATACAGAACCAACTAAAGCCTGCAAAACATTCAAGATTTATGAGTTTAAGTTAGAAATCAAAGTTCCCTGTACTTATTGCTTAAAACTCATCTTTGATCACCATATTTAAAAGTTTTTTCCTTAAAAATGTTTTCATTCCTTTAGACAGTAACTGGAGCGTGAGTCACTCACCCGACAGCATACAGCGCTGTGATTGGCTGCCTCCAGCCCCGCTCCGAGGCCTGCTCTCGGATGAGGAACTCTGCGTAGTGATAGGTCAGTTCACTGGGCTTCCCCATCAGGGCCTCGTACTTCAGATCCTGACCCGTGATCTTCTTATAGATGCTCTCCAGACACACCATAAACGTGCCGTGACCGAACCTGAGGATCAGGTTCATCATTACTGACGTCCAGACTCACGCATTCAGTGTGTGTGTGTGTGTGTGTGTGTGTGTGTGTGTGTGTGTACCTGGGCGAGTGTGCCTCTGCCATCCACATCAGGTCCATGTTGCAGGCCAGCAGTGGCAGGTGTGTGTGTGTGTGACGGCTCTCGTATGAACTGCTCAGATTGCCACTCGTCAGAAGAACGTCGACGATCAGCTGCAAGTTAGTTTCCCACCGGATCGGCTCGCCGAACAGAACCACAGCTACACACACCACACACACAACACTGTTACTCATTTTATTTATTCTTCAGTGTCACATGATCCTTCAGAAATCACTATAATATGATGATTTGATGCTCAAGAAACATTTATGATTATTATTATCAGTGTTGAAAACAGTTGTGTTTTTGTTGAAACTGATACACTTTATTTTTGATTCTTTGATGAATAAAAAGTTCAAAACAACATTTATTTAAAATAGAATCTTTTGTAACATTATAAATGTCTTTACTGTCACTTTTGATCATTATGAACTTCTTTAAAAATGTTTTTTAAAAAGTCTTACTAACCCCAAACAAGAGTATGTTTGAGCTGAACGTGTGTGTGTGTGTGTGTATGTGTGTGTGTGTGTTGTGTGTGTGTGTGTGTGTGTGTGTGTGTGTGTGTGTGTGTGTGTGTGTGTGTGTGTGTGTGTGTGTGTTGTGTGTGTGTGTGTTGTGTGTGCGTCAAGACCGCCTAAACCGAGACCAAGACAAGACCACGTCGAGACCAGAGGGGGAAAAAACAGACTAGTGTTGAAGCAATAACTTGTAAAATTGTGTTTTGCATTGCCTGCCTATCTCTGCCGATTTCGAAGTTTCGAGGGCCGACTCAACCTCCACGGACAGTTTTTAATATCTTATCAGACAATAACTACTCAAGATTTTGCTTTAGTATAATTTTCGGGACATTTAGGGTCGGATTCGGGACAACAGCTTAGATTTCGGGACGTTTGGTCACCCTAGTTGTGCAGTTTCCCAAAATCTCCTGAATGAAGTTTAAACCCATCATGTCACTGAAATGTGTTTTTACTAAATATTAATACATCAAAAACTGTACATTATGTGTTTTTTAAATCAAGTGATTAAAGTGCTCGTTGTCGCTGCGGTCAGTGGTGCGGATACAGTGTTTTCTCGTGTGGCTCGCGCACACCGCACTGTCTTCACCCGGACGCGCTCTTCAATCCGTCGTGGATATTGTAGTATTGTATTGCTAAATCCCCCGACCACTATGTAGGTCTGAGACAGCGAGACCTAGACAAGACCATCAAGGCCGTGACATCTCGAGACATACCTCACTAGCGTGTGTGTGTGTGTGTGTGTGTGTGTGTGTGTGTGTGTTGTGTGTGTGTGTGTGTGTGTCTCACCCTCGACTCTGGGCAGGTTCAGCACAGGAGAAGACTGAAATGACAGGAACATCTGCAGTTAAACTCCATCGCTTCGGGGATTATATACAAATATCAGACTATAAAAGTACAAACCATCTTAAATCCTTAAATATTTTTTTTACACACACAAACAACAGACCAGAAATCTGTGAATGTCAAAGTCATCAGTGCGTTCTGCTTTACACACACCGGCTGTGTGTACTTGTGTTCTGCAAACCTGCAGTCTCTCGACAAGACAAACCATCACACACACACACACACACACACACACACACACACACACACACACACACACACACACACACACTCACGGGGAGTTTGGGTCTTCTGTTGTGGTCCACCATGTCCACACACACACACACACACACACACACACACACTCACGGGGAGTTTGGGTCTTCTGTTGTGGTCCACCATGTCCACACACACACACACACACACACACACACACACACACATACACACACACACACTCACGGGGAGTTTGGGTCTTCTGTTGTGGTCCACCATGTCCACACACCACACACACACACACACACACACACACACACACACACACACACACACACACACACACACACACACACACACACACACACTCACGGGGAGTTTGGGTCTTCTGTTGTGGTCCACCATGTCCACACACACACACACACACACACACACACACACACACACACACACACACACACACACACACACTCACGGGGAGTTTGGGTCTTCTGTTGTGGTCCACCATGTCCACACACACACACACACACACACACACACACACACACACACACACACACACACACTCACGGGGAGTTTGGGTCTTCTGTTGTGGTCCACCATGTCCACACACACACACACACACACACACACACACCACACACACACACACACACACTCACGGGGAGTTTGGGTCTTCTGTTGTGGTCCACCATGTCCACACACACACACACACACACACACACACACACACACACACACACACACTCACGGGGAGTTTGGGTCTTCTGTTGTGGTCCACCATGTCCACACAACACACACACAACACACACACCACACACACACACACCACACACACACACACACTCACGGGGAGTTTGGGTCTTCGTTGTGGTCCACCATGTCCACACCACACACACACACACACACACACACACACACACACACACACACACACACACACACACACACACACCTCACGGGGAGTTTGGGTCTTCTGTTGTGGTCCACCATGTCCACACACACACACACACACACACACACACACACACACACCACTCACGGGGAGTTTGGGTCTTCTGTTGTGGTCCACCATGTCCAGCAGAGGGAATGACTCGCGCAGCTCATCCACACTGACCACGTTTGTGAAGCCCACGCTGATCCTCGGGTTAAGACTTCATCAAACTGCTTTTATGACCAAAATCCTCTTTTATTCCCAAACAACAACAAGCGATTTGAGGGATTATGATAATCCCATTCCTCAGATTAAGTTTGTAAGTATTATCACATCTAATGACATCATCGAGGTGGAATAAAGGCCAGCAAAAGCCACATTTAGGAGCACACACACACACACACACACACACACACACACACACACACACACACACACACAAAAGGATAAACACACACACACACACACACACACACACACACACACACACCACACACACACACACACACACACACTGAAGGATAAACACCATACCTGTCAACATTTGATGTACAAAATCCTGGAGATTTGTCGGCGGAGGGGGGGGGGTGTATGTATTACATATTGCAGATATAATGCAACTTGTAACGAGTGGAAATAAGGTGTGGCCCCTTTAAGAGCTGTGCGCTCCTTGTTGAACTGTCGGCAGTCTGTATTGTATGTGCTGTGTGCCTTGAACAGTCCTTTTACTGTCTATGCAAACACCCCGTATATGCGGGTAATTTCTGTTTGATGCTAATTTTTATCCTATTTTGTTTATTAAGTAACAAGTACAGGAGTTAGATTTGGGAATAAAGTGCGAGTTGTGAGATCGCCCCCGTGAGTCTGTCTGGCCTCTGCATGCAATAATTCAGTTGTGTGCTATCCCTATTCTTCCTGAAGCAACGCGTTAACTGTACTTCAGTTTCATTGCGGGGACACCGCCTTCACCTGCCATCATGTCTATCGGCTCGCTTTCGGGTTAAACTTCCCGCGACTGCGCAACTGGGTTATAGGTTGCCAGGTTGAGGTGACAAACGGGTTGAAATTGTAAATGGTCTGTGGATTGTGTGAATATAATACATTTAATACAATCTGGCAACTGGTCAACATAGACAAACATATTGGTCCGATTATTCATAAAGGAGTTTGGGCCATGCAAAATACGGGAGAAACCCGGGAAAAACGGGAGTGTTGACAGGTATGATAAACACACACACACACACACACACACACACACACACACACACACACACACACACACACACACACACACACACACACACACACACACACACACACACACACTAAAGGATAACACACACCACACACACACACACACTGAAGGATAAACACACACCACACACACACACTAAAGGATAAACACACACACACACACACACACTGAAGGATAAACACACACACACACACACACACACACACACACACTAAAGGATAAACACACACACACACACACACTGAAGGATAAAACACACACACACACACACACTAAAGGATGAACACACACACACACACACACACACTGAAGGATAAAACACACACACCACACACTAAAGGAAAACACACACACACACACCACTAAAGGATAAACACACACACACACACACAACACACACAACTAAAGGATAAACACACACAACACACACACACACACACACACACACACACTAAGGATAAACACACACAACAACAACACACACACACACTAAAGGATAAAACACACCACACACACACACACACACACACACTGAAGGATACTTCTTTGCGATGTCCAGCACAGGGCCTTGTCCCGACACCAGCACATGCTTGTCGTGAAACTGCTTGAACATTCGCAGAGGACTGTGGGACATCATCACTTGGTCTTGAGAAATCTATAAATAAAGCCAACAGATTATCATCAATATCAGTCTTATTATCCAGACATGAACACTTCACATCATCAACACAAAATATACAGTAGACAACATTTGAAGTGTTTTAAAACCTTTCATCAAAGTTACACATGCATTTTGAACATTACTCGTTCAGTTTTAGGCTAACCGTGAGTAAACCCTGAGGGTGTGTTATTACACTCACACTTCTCCTAAAACACGACACATGAAGTGACACACTCGGGGTGTTTTCAGACATGTAGACTCAGACTGTTTATTTTGTTCCGAATCAGTGATTAAAACTGTTATAATGTTGCCATTTCTTATTGGTTCGGTTCTTTTTCACAGGGATACTGTTTCAAAAGCCAGCTTGATTTGCAGTTTTATTGAATATAATCTAAAGTGAACAAGACAATGATTGACTAAATACAGGGTTGGACAATGAAACTGAAACGCCTCTCATTTTAGTGTGGGAGGTTTCATGGCTAAATTGGACCAGCCTGGTGGCCAATCTTCATTAATTGCACATTGAACCAATAAGAGCAGACTGAAGGTCCAATTAGCAGGGTAAGAGCACAGTTTAGTGCCGTGTATCAGGACGACAATGCACCAATACACACAGCAAGACTGGTGAAAGATTGGTTTGATGAACATGAAAGTGAAGTTGAACATCTCCCATGGCCCGCACAGTCACCAGATCTAAATATTATTGAGCCACTTTGGGCTGTTTTGGAGGAGCGAGTCAGGAAACATTTTCCTCCACCAGCATCACGTCGTGACCTGGCCACTATCCTGCAAGAAGAATGGCTTAAAATCCCTCTGACCACTGTGCAGGACTTGAATATGTCATTCCCAAGACCAATTGACGCTGTATTGGCCGCAAAAGGAGGCCCTACACCATACTAAT
>CM070839.1:32666747-32789247 GCA_036326025.1 Chrosomus eos
ATTCTGTCATGATAATCTATAAATCGCTCGTGTGGAACTGTTGTGAGAGGTCTACAGAGTGAAAATGCGACCGCTTGAGCTTCAAGCCCCGTTCACACCGCCAGTGATTTTGTCGCTACATGTCGCTAGTCTCTGTACTGTGAAGTCGCTTGTGGGCGTTCGTAGCGCTGTCGCTCTAAGGTAGACTGCACGTCTGGCCATATCTATACAAAATACCATCACAAGTGATATATACAACTATATCCTTTAAATTTGACTAGGAATTAGGCTCAAAAGAAACAGTATGCTGTTGGGAGAGTGTTTTTATATTACAAATTAAACTCACTCATTCTGTCAGAAATTACTAAAACGTCATTCGACTTTGACAAATAATCAATTTTCTTGTCCCTAATAGTTAACAATGTTAATAATGAACTGCAGCGGTGCTAAACTTGCATCATAAAATTACAACACTTGAACTATAAATGTATGAATTAAACTCACTGAGACTGTCGACAGTTTCTTTTCCATCCTCATTTTATTATATCCATGTATGTGGTTACAGTCAGATCATATAAAACAAAAACATTTTTTTAAAAATCGCTCTCGAACTCTTGCCTGCATTTGAGACGATGACATAAGCTCCACCGAAAGTCTTCTTTCCTATTGGTTGTCGCTCGCAAAAATCGGTTTGCATTTGCAAAAAGGTGAAATTTCTGAACTTTTGTCACTTGTCTCTCGACACGCCCACATTCTGTCGCCGACGGTCACTGTCACTCGTGTCGCCGGATGTCGCCAACGCTTCACTGAAATGAATGGGATCATGTCGCCGGCGGTGTGAACGGGGCTTCAGACTCACGAATGTGCTCGACGACAACAACTCTTCTTCTCAACATGGACTGTGTGTTCCCGGGGGCGGGCTTATGTAAATTTTACGTTTGGTGATGTCACTAACCCGGTTGTGTAGTTCCTACCAGCCGTTTGTTGTAGTCCTTAAAAAGCTATTTATTTAAAAAGAAAATATCTTCCATTGCTTCATACTTTGAGCGTTGTAACTTTGCAGATTTCGTTTATGCTTAAACAGCAACTTTATACACTAACTAAAGTTAGAAAAGTGAAATCAAAATCAACCACCCCTTTAATGCTTATGGCCATACAAAAAAAAAAATAATAATAATAATAATAAGTCAATAAAGCTTTCTGAATCGGACGGAAAGATTCCTTGAAGAGACTCGACTCATTCGTTCACGAATCACATAGGCTATTCTAAATGTTCATGTTCTAAATAATTTTCAGTTGTTTTAATGCTTTGGCCATACAAAATGTTTTTTTTTTTTTTTTTTTTTGTCATGCCAATAAAGCTTTTTGAATTGAATTGGTTTCAGCGAGTTGTTGATTAAAGAACCGCTCGGAAACAGATTCAATCGATTCCTTGAAAAGAGAACCGACTCATTCGTTCACGAATCAGACTTCAAAACAACTGTCACTTTTTAGAAATCACGTTATGCTATGCTGCATTAACGATGTAAACGAGCAGAAACCTACAATTTGGAGAGGGTTTTCGATTAAAATCGGTGCGACTGGAATGTTTGGAATAGGAACGATGCCATAAAAACACGAGAAGAAATCGAGCGTTCAAAGCGCCTATTGTAAACAGGAATGCTATGCTAATATAAACACACCGAGTCACTTCAGACAGCAGTGTCTTTGAATCTCCTCGCACTGTACAGAATCAAAACAAGCTGATCGTGTGAGATGAAGCCCTGAGGAAGACCTGCAATAGTCTTCCTCAGGGCTGATTTCTGGCCTCACTCACCCGGTCCATCAGGCTGGTTCCCACAGACCCTTTCTCTCACACACATCCAGTCCCACGACGACATTAGCGCTATCCTTCAGCTACGCGTTCGGCTAATTTCGCACATTAGCGTCGCGATAATGGCCGCCTCGATGTAACGAGTTTCCCGCGCGCAGCCTGTCGCAGTTTAGGCCAAAGTGCGCCGTCAGAAAACACACTTCTGTGTCTCTCTGCACACGTTTAATATGAACGATTCGCCTTAAAAACACACCCGTGGCATTTCGAGGCGGCGGAGACTCTCTCTGAGACCTTGACGGTGCCACCACACGATATGCGTCGAGTTAAATGTCGTGTTTTCGCCCGTTAAGGGAACTCACCTCGGCGACGTGACTCGTTGCTGTTTATTTTCGGTTCCTCCTCTCAGTCTCTGCGCCACACGCGGTTTGCGCACGGTACCGAATCCTGGAGCCCCGCCCACATCTGAGACTCTGCACACGGCTCGCTCGCTCACACACACACACACACACACACACACACACACACACACACTCTCTCTTTTCTCTCTCTCTCTCTCTCTTCTCTCTCTCTCTCTCTCTCTCTCTCTCTCTCTGTATAATAATAATAATAAAAAATTTATTTAGAAAAGCGCCTTTCAAGGTACCCAAGGACACTGTACAAAATTGGTATAGTAAAGAACATACAAAAAGTACACAGTACATAAACAGTACACTGTGAAGTAAACAGTACACTGTGAAGTACACTGTGAAGTAAACAGTACACTGTGAAGTACACAGTACATAAAATGCCAAGATGAAGAGAAAATATAAACACCCTCAAATGGCATACATGAGTGCACTGAACAAGAGGTGAAGACAGTGCAAGCAAAATCAGCGAGCTGACAAGTAAGCTAAATTAAAAAAATGTGTTTTTAATTTGGTTTAAAAAATGGTTGGCGAGTGTAAAGTGCCCTGGATTACCTACTGAAGGAGACCGTCGTGTGTGGTGCGTCGCACCACAGACACGTGACACTAAGGTCACCACCACAATAAACTAATATAACCCTTGTGTTTTTTACTATCTTTCTATCCTTATCAATCATTGTTAAAGCTGCAGTCTGTAACTTTTTTGGGGTTAAAAATTATACAAAATAAATTGAGCACGTACCCAGGGGCGTAGCAAGCTTTTCAAAAGTGTGGGGGATGGATGTGAAAATTAAATTTTTTGCACAATTTATAAATTATTGTTCTTTCCCACTTGATTTTGTAAAACTGTTGTGTGGACCTCTGTCCATGTATGGGGGGTTCGGGGGCATGCTCCCCCGCAATTTTTTTTGTACATTTTAAGGTTAAATGCTCAATCTGATGCACTTTGAGAGCTCAAAATTAAGAGCTTCAACCGGGTTTGACCCATGACCTGTGCACATTGAACAAAGAAAAAGCATTGACTTGTACCTAAAGAGGGCTCAAACATCTTTTTAGTTATGATATAGAGTCTCAGTCTACATTACATTATCACTGGTGTTTTAGAATGCCAGACATTTATTATAATAGTATAATGATTTATATAATTATTCCTATGATGGAAAATCCATATAGCCTATATGTATGCTACTGTATAAATGAAAATGAATATTTCAAAAGTATATTTTATATTACGCTATAGAATAGGAAAATTACAATACTTTTGTCCTAATTTCTTCACTTAAACCCTTGAGCTTTTATTTTGGAGAAAAGTGTGAGCAAAGTGCACACTTAGTTTTCTTTAAATCACGCAACACAAACAGAATGCCTAAGTTACTTAATTAAAGTCTTGTGCTGTTTAGTAGTCTAAAAACGAAATATAATACCGAAAACACTCGACATGTCAACAAAACATAAACATAACATCTTCCCAGATACATATCAAGCTTATTTATAAACATCGAAAGCATAAAGACTCAAAGTACCTGGAAAAGGGAGATGTAAATAACCATAACCATAAGTTCCCGCCTCCTCAGCACGAGCTGACAGATAAATCTAACACACCAAGAGAGGCGGGACTTAAGGCAGAACAGCCAATCATCAGCCGGTCTCTCAGTCTCACTCAAAGCCGGTGTCATTTTTGAGAGGGAGGGGGAGAGGAGGCAGCCAGCCGCAGCGAGCAAACACAGAGTGGCCAGAGAAACGACTGAACGAGAGCGACTGTAGTACTGTAGCGTTTTTGCAAAACTGCAGAAAAAGTGCGGGTGTTGAACCCTCTCACCGGGAAAAGTGTGGGTGTTAAAACCCCCACATCCCCCACGGGTGCGACGCCCCTGCACGTACCCAGTGTTCAGAACTCTCTGCTTGCCGTAGCTCGATTCGAAACTGTAAGCTTGCACTGTAATGAATTGCTGTAAAAATTACAGCATTATTTTACAGCAGCCGGCTGTTTTCTAATAATACAGCATATTGCTGTAAACTGCAATGCATTCTGGGGTCGCTGTGCGGTTTGATTTAAAATACAGAATATTGCTGTAAATTTCAAATCTACAGAGACGTGATCTTCAACGGTCGTGTCGTCGACTTTCGGGTAGCGGCAAGAGGAGTGATTCTCAACTTTGTGGTAAGTGACTTCAGTTTCTTTATTTCAGTTTCTTTATTATTTCAGTTTCTTTATTTTTCATGTTGGGTTACTCGTAGACTATGAAGGGAACGTTATATTCGCGGTAACCCCGGATCACACATCCTCCGTACGGGGCGCGAGGGAGACTTGCGCGGGGCTTCAGCAGCGCGGACGCGGTAGTATTTCACACATTCCTCGGGATCTATGGGCTCCTATGTTAAGAATTACATGCTTTAATGACAACAGTCGGTGTTCACACGAGCTTCGTGTTGATCAGCACACTTCGTCGTGATTATTTTATGGTGTAAAGTTAAATCAAATCAAAATCAAGTCATTTGTTGAAATGGGCGCCGAAATGAAAACGCTGTTGCTGAAGCCTAAGTTAGCTTGGAGGATGTGTGTAATATAACCTAACTTACAGTCTGAATGGTACCGTAATACCAGTTTTGTCACATGTTTAATATGCCGGTGTAAAAATCCCTTAAGTACATTTCAGTACGAATAGATATATTTAGCTATAGCCTACTCTGTGTGTGTAATTTTATTGTTTGTATAATGCCTGCCTTTGTTAATTTTATTTAAAAGAAAGAGTTCCTGCACTATGAATACTAAAATATAGTTTAAATGTAAAAAGCTGAAAAATAAAAATGGTATAGTAAAAAATAAACTATTGTCACATGTGGTATTGTTTTAGGAGACATTTTGACAAATGGACACTGGAAGGCCAAGTTGTGTCTGAGGAGAGCATTCAGCCCAGCTGAAGGTCCTGCCATACTGTTCACTGCATATTACATATTCAATCAGGAGGAGGCAGCCTGCACCTTGGAGTTCATTTAAAGCAGGTGTGCCCAACCCTGCTCCTGGCGATCGACTGTCCTGCACAGTTTATCTCTAACCATGATCAAACACACCTGCCTTTAATTTTCAAGTAATCCTGAAGACCTTAATTGGTTGTTAAGACCTTAATTGAAGACCTTCAGGTGTGTTTGATTAGGGTTGGAGATGAACTGTGCAGGACAGTCGATCGCCAGGAGCAGGGTTGGGCACACCTGATTTAAAGGTAATGATTGAATTCTTAATTCTTAATTAGTGGACATTATAAAACTTCCTGGGAGGTCCTCATGACTGGAGTTGAGAAACACTGCTCTAACAGATATGGTCCAATTTCAAAAACATGATTACAAGCATCAAAAACTTAAAACCAATCTTAATTACATATTGTCTGTTTCCTGACCCTTTAGGTCCTTTGTATGCATCAATCCGGAGAGAGTCCTGAACAAAGAAGAAAATTGCCATCTAAAACGACAGGGCAAATGGCACAGAAGAAACAGGTTGCAGTGAACACAAACATCACACACATCTATTTTTCCTTTAATTGTAATTCTCTATCTGTCGCTAACTGTATCTGCCATCCCTCTATCTTTCTCTGACTGTATCCATTATGTTTTGTAATATATCTAATATATTGTCCTTTTCAATATTTCTAGTCACTCTTTGCATCCTGTGATGGAACAGCATCTGGAGCTGAATTATTCTCCATTTTTGATCATAAGTTTGTTGGACTCACTTGGGGCCTTATTGTTTGGACATGTTTGTCTGGTAATGAAGTGGTGAAAATTCATCCGTGTCTGTGTTTTTCAGAACCATTTTATTCTGATCATGTTGGTCAGCTTGTGGTTTTAAATGTATGTCGTTTGCGTATTTCTTCTTTGTGTGAAGGGCCATGATGGCTAATTTGTTTCAAGTAATTAAAAAATATTAAATTTCATGTCCATTAAAAAAAAAAGTTTGTAAATAAAAATGAAATCAAAATAATACAAAATACACTGTTTTATGACTTTTTTATGCATATTTAAAAGTTATAAATTAAATAAATGTTGACCTGTTTTTCAAGATTAGGGTGTTGAATGTCATGATCCTGGTTCTTTCTCTCTCTCTCTCTCTCTCTCTATCTGCTGGTTGCTCTCATACACACACACACACACGTTGTTACTCACTCATCTCTTTCACCTGCTCCTTGTTCTCTCATCTCCTCACCTGCTCTCAATCTCTTGTCATTAGTCTCTCTATTTCTAGCTGTCTCTTTCACCTCTTCTCTGTCGGATTATTGTTAACCGTCACGTATGTTGCTAAACGCTTGTGTTTCATCCACAGATGATTAGCCTTGTCTCGTCTTGTCCTGTCCAGTGCCTATAATTATTTTGTGCAGTACGTTACCTGATTTGTGCTGTGTCCAGTGCTGTGCCGTCGAGAGTTGCAGAGGGATCGCCACCTCACCAGCTATCCTGCGCTTATCTCACACAAGCCTTCTGGATCAGTCGCTTGAGCATCTCTCGAGTACCAAGAATATTTTTGTGGACATTCCTTTGTTATACGGCCATTGCGGCTTTGCCTTGTTTCTAATTAAAAGACTGTATTACCTGCTCTACGTCTTCCTGGACTCTCTCCTTCAGAAACCATGACAGTTGAATAATTTGTTTGTTTTGTGAAATAATAGTGGAATTTAAAATTCAGATGCCAGTCATTAATATTCAGAAATCAGGAAAATATATTGTATATACTGCATTTTACATACTTCCTCTAGATATAGCAAATACAAGATTCACGTAACTTACTGTAAAAAAAATACAACAACTAAAAAATTACTGTAATCAGAGAATACAGTAAAATTCTGTAAATTAAATTACAGAAACGCTACTGTAAAAAATACAGTAACTGGCTGGCAACCCTGCTGCCAGTATTTTACTGTAAATTTTACAGGTAATTTTTAACAGTGTGTCATGTTTTTAACTCCAGTGATACTGGTGGATTTTAGCGGGAAACTCTGGCATGTCTGATGTTGTTAACATTAATAATTTGAGAATAAAGTATAATTTGCATGGTTTGACGTGATATAAGCGATCGTTAGCGTGATTTACTGCAATGCTTTTACCTCTTAGTTGGTCAGATCAAAAGTGGATGTTACTTGTTCAGATTATATTTTCTGGTGAATATTCTTATGTTGCTCTTACTTCCAAAAAGTGTAATCTGTGATTGTGAACGGCAGTATCTGCGCGACTGAGAGCCGCACACTCTCCTCAAAACATCGGATTCATCCGCGCTGATCAGCTGATCATTCGCCAATAACTGCAATTGCAGATTTCAAACAGCGACGCGACAAAGAGGAAAACTATAGACTGCAGATTTAACTTTTTTCTTTTACTTTCTGTGTTCTTGATATAGGCCCCGTTTACACGTACATGGTTATTATGAAAAACTGAGACATTTCCCTTCGTTTACACGTTTGATTGGGCTTGAGCTTCTCGTTACACTGCCACCTAGGTGTGCACGATGTTATTTTTGAAAACAGAGAGGGTGAAATGTCGTGTAAATGTGGCCATAATGTGTTCAAAGTCTGCTACCTTTCAGTGTGACTTGATTGACTGATGATTACTGTGTCTTCTTAATTAAGCTAATCTCTCTGTGTGTGTGTATGTATTATTTATTTATTTATAGAGTGTATAGAGAAGCTCTCTCTGACCCAGACTGTCCTGTGAGGAACAGGAGTTCTCTCTCCAGGTAGCTCCTCTTACTGCACTAACTTCTATCAAGACCCGTTTTCTTTGGAGTAACGCTGCGCAGGCGGCCTTTGATCGTCTTAAATCCTTGTTCTCGTCCGCACCCATTCTCATCTCCCCTGACGTCTCCAGACAGTTTATTGTGGAGGTTGACGCCTCGGAGGTGGGAGTGGGGGCTATTCTCTCCCAGCGATCATCTGCTGATGAGAGAATCCACCCCTGCGCTTTCTTTTCACACCGCCTGTCTCCGTCCGAGCGCAATTACGACGTGGGTAACCGTGAGCTTTTGGCCATCCGTCTTGCGTTAGGAGAGTGGCGCCACTGGCTGGAGGGGTCGTCAGTTCCGTTCGTTGTCTGGACTGACCATCGTAATCGCGAGTATATCCGCACGGCTAAGAGACTTAATGCTCGTCAGGCTCGCTGGTCACTTTTCTTTGCGCGTTTTGATTTCACAATCTCCTACCGTCCCGGCTCTAAGAATCAAAAGCCTGACGCCCTCTCTCGCCAGTTTGCCTCCCCGGAGGCCAAACCCACTGATGAGGGGATTCTTCCTCAAGGATTAGTGGTGGGTGCGGCCGTCTGGGGAATTGAACGTATTGTTAAACGCGCGCTCTCCCATTCAATCACGCCTCGTCTCTGCCCTAGGGGGTTACTATTTGTACCCCCCTCCGCTCGTCGCGCCGTCCTCCAGTGGGGTCACTCCTCGAAGCTGTTTGCGCATCCAGGGGTTAGGGGTACTATAGCCTCCGTTTCCCAGAGGTTCTGGTGGCCCACTCGGGAAAGAGATATTCGTCGCTTTATTGCGTCCTGCTCGGTCTGCGCTCAAACCAAGGTTAGTAACAGACCACCTGCGGGTCTTCTTCGACCCTTACCTATTCCGTCGCGCCCTTGGGCACAGATAGCACTCGACTTTATTACAGGGCTTCCTCCGTCCGGAGGGAATACTGTTATCCTCACAGTTGTCGATCGCTTTTCTAAGACTGCTCGTTTTATCTCGCTTCCCAAACTGCCCTCCGCCAAAGAGACCGCCCAAATTGTCGTTGATCACATTTTTAAGATCCATGGTCTCCCCGAGAATGTCGTGTCAGATAGAGGTCCACAATTCTCCTCCCTGTTTTGGAAGGAGTTTTGTCGCCTCATCGGAGCCTCTGTCAGTCTCTCCTCCGGTTTCCACCCTCAAACCAATGGACAAGCTGAGCGCGCTAACCAGACCATTGGACGCATTTTACGCAGCCTTGTCTTCCGCAACCCCTCTTCGTGGTCCGAGCAACTCCCGTGGGCAGAATACGCTCATAATTCCGCCCCCTCATCTGCCACCGGGCTGTCGCCGTTTCAATGCTGTCTGGGTTACCAACCTCCCCTTTTTCCATCCTCAGATCCCGAGTCTAATGTTCCGTCAGTCAATACTTTTATCCAACGTTGCAGACGAACTTGGAGAGCAGTTAGATCTGCCCTTTGTAAATCCCGCGCTATCACTCGCCGAGCCGCTAACAAACGCCGTGTCAAGAGTCCCCCGCTATGTCCGCGGTCAGAAGGTGTGGCTTTCCACTCTTAATCTCCCGCTCCAGTTCTCTTCACGAAAACTGGCCCCCAAATTTATCGGCCCTTACCGCGTCGTTAGGGTTCTTAGTCCTGTCTCTGTTGAATTGAGGTTGCCATCCAATCTTCGTCGCGTCCATCCCGTGTTTCATGTCTCCTGTCTTAAGCCCGTAGTCCGCCCTCCCTCTCGTCCTGTAACTACTCCTGTCCGCGTCGAGGGCTCTCCTGTCTATCGAGTCCGCAGACTCCTCGATGTTCGTCCCCGTGGTCGTGGCCGACAGTTTCTTGTTGACTGGGAGGGTATGGTCCTGAGGAGAGAAGCTGGATCCCTGCCCGGGACGTCCTGGACCGCTCGCTCATTGACGACTTTTATCGCTCCCGCCAGTCCTCCTCCTTGGTTGCGCCAGGGGGCGCACTTTGAGGAGGGGGTACTGTCATGATCCTGGTTCTTTCTCTCTCTCTCTCTCTCTCTCCATCTGCTGGTTGCTCTCATACACACACACACACACACACACACGTTGTTACTCACTCATCTCTTTCACCTGCTCCTTGTTCTCTCATCTCCTCACCTGCTCTCAATCACTGCTCTCAGTCACTTTTCTTTGCGCGTTTTGATTTCACAATCTCCTACCGTCCCGGCTCTAAGAATCAAAAGCCTGACGCCCTCTCTCGCCAGTTTGCCTCCCCGGAGGCCAAACCCACTGATGAGGGGATTCTTCCTCAAGGATTAGTGGTGGGTGCGGCCGTCTGGGGAATTGAACGTATTGTTAAACGCGCGCTCTCCCATTCAATCACGCCTCGTCTCTGCCCTAGGGGGTTACTATTTGTACCCCCCTCCCGCTCGTCGCGCCGTCCTCCAGTGGGGTCACTCCTCGAAGCTGTTTGCGCATCCAGGGGTTAGGGGTACTATAGCCTCCGTTTCCCAGAGGTTCTGGTGGCCCACTCGGGAAAGAGATATTCGTCGCTTTATTGCGTCCTGCTCGGTCTGCGCTCAAACCAAGGTTAGTAACAGACCACCTGCGGGTCTTCTTCGACCCTTACCTATTCCGTCGCGCCCTTGGGCACAGATAGCACTCGACTTTATTACAGGGCTTCCTCCGTCCGGAGGGAATACTGTTATCCTCACAGTTGTCGATCGCTTTTCTAAGACTGCTCGTTTTATCTCGCTTCCCAAACTGCCCTCCGCCAAAGAGACCGCCCAAATTGTCGTTGATCACATTTTTAAGATCCATGGTCTCCCCGAGAATGTCGTGTCAGATAGAGGTC
Organism: Chrosomus eos; assembly: GCA_036326025.1. Taxonomy (NCBI): domain Eukaryota; kingdom Metazoa; phylum Chordata; class Actinopteri; order Cypriniformes; family Leuciscidae; genus Chrosomus; species Chrosomus eos. The sequence continues at coordinate 32,677,467 of CM070839.1, forward strand.
CACAATTCTCCTCCCTGTTTTGGAAGGAGTTTTGTCGCCTCATCGGAGCCTCTGTCAGTCTCTCCTCCGGTTTCCACCCTCAAACCAATGGACAAGCTGAGCGCGCTAACCAGACCATTGGACGCATTTTACGCAGCCTTGTCTTCCGCAACCCCTCTTCGTGGTCCGAGCAACTCCCGTGGGCAGAATACGCTCATAATTCCGCCCCCTCATCTGCCACCGGGCTGTCGCCGTTTCAATGCTGTCTGGGTTACCAACCTCCCCTTTTTCCATCCTCAGATCCCGAGTCTAATGTTCCGTCAGTCAATACTTTTATCCAACGTTGCAGACGAACTTGGAGAGCAGTTAGATCTGCCCTTTGTAAATCCCGCGCTATCACTCGCCGAGCCGCTAACAAACGCCGTGTCAAGAGTCCCCGCTATGTCCGCGGTCAGAAGGTGTGGCTTTCCACTCTTAATCTCCCGCTCCAGTTCTCTTCACGAAAACTGGCCCCCAAATTTATCGGCCCTTACCGCGTCGTTAGGGTTCTTAGTCCTGTCTCTGTTGAATTGAGGTTGCCATCCAATCTTCGTCGCGTCCATCCCGTGTTTCATGTCTCCTGTCTTAAGCCCGTAGTCCGCCCTCCCTCTCGTCCTGTAACTACTCCTGTCCGCGTCGAGGGCTCTCCTGTCTATCGAGTCCGCAGACTCCTCGATGTTCGTCCCCGTGGTCGTGGCCGACAGTTTCTTGTTGACTGGGAGGGGTATGGTCCTGAGGAGAGAAGCTGGATCCCTGCCCGGGACGTCCTGGACCGCTCGCTCATTGACGACTTTTATCGCTCCCGCCAGTCCTCCTCCTTGGTTGCGCCAGGGGCGCACTTTGAGGAGGGGGTACTGTCATGATCCTGGTTCTTTCTCTCTCTCTCTCTCTCTCTCCATCTGCTGGTTGCTCTCATACACACACACACACACACACACGTTGTTACTCACTCATCTCTTTCACCTGCTCCTTGTTCTCCTCCTCTCATCTCTCTCATGTCATCACTTTCTCTCCAGTCACTTTCTTTGCGCGTTGGATTTCACAATCCTACCGTCCCGGCTCTAGAATCAAAAGCCGACGCCCTCTCTCGCCATTGCCTCCCGGAGGCCAAACCCACTGATGAGGGGATTCTTCCTCAAGGATTAGTGGTGGGTGCGGCCGTCTGGGGAATTGAACGTATTGTTAAACGCGCGCTCTCCCATTCAATCACGCCTCGTCTCTGCCCTAGGGGGTTACTATTTGTACCCCCCTCCGCTCGTCGCGCCGTCCTCCAGTGGGGTCACTCCTCGAAGCTGTTTGCGCATCCAGGGGTTAGGGGTACTATAGCCTCCGTTTCCCAGAGGTTCTGGTGGCCCACTCGGGAAAGAGATATTCGTCGCTTTATTGCGTCCTGCTCGGTCTGCGCTCAAACCAAGGTTAGTAACAGACCACCTGCGGGTCTTCTTCGACCCTTACCTATTCCGTCGCGCCCTTGGGCACAGATAGCACTCGACTTTATTACAGGGCTTCCTCCGTCCGGAGGGAATACTGTTATCCTCACAGTTGTCGATCGCTTTTCTAAGACTGCTCGTTTTATCTCGCTTCCCAAACTGCCCTCCGCCAAAGAGACCGCCCAAATTGTCGTTGATCACATTTTTAAGATCCATGGTCTCCCCGAGAATGTCGTGTCAGATAGAGGTCCACAATTCTCCTCCCTGTTTTGGAAGGAGTTTTGTCGCCTCATCGGAGCCTCTGTCAGTCTCTCCTCCGGTTTCCACCCTCAAACCAATGGACAAGCTGAGCGCGCTAACCAGACCATTGGACGCATTTTACGCAGCCTTGTCTTCCGCAACCCCTCTTCGTGGTCCGAGCAACTCCCGTGGGCAGAATACGCTCATAATTCCGCCCCCTCATCTGCCACCGGGCTGTCGCCGTTTCAATGCTGTCTGGGTTACCAACCTCCCCTTTTTCCATCCTCAGATCCCGAGTCTAATGTTCCGTCAGTCAATACTTTTTATCCAACGTTGCAGACGAACTTGGAGAGCAGTTAGATCTGCCCTTTGTAAATCCCGCGCTATCACTCGCCGAGCCGCTAACAAACGCCGTGTCAAGAGTCCCCGCTATGTCCGCGGTCAGAAGGTGTGGCTTTCCACTCTTAATCTCCCGCTCCAGTTCTCTTCACGAAAACTGGCCCCCAAATTTATCGGCCCTTACCGCGTCGTTAGGGTTCTTAGTCCTGTCTCTGTTGAATTGAGGTTGCCATCCAATCTTCGTCGCGTCCATCCCGTGTTTCATGTCTCCTGTCTTAAGCCCGTAGTCCGCCCTCCCTCTCGTCCTGTAACTACTCCTGTCCGCGTCGAGGGCTCTCCTGTCTATCGAGTCCGCAGACTCCTCGATGTTCGTCCCCGTGGTCGTGGCCGACAGTTTCTTGTTGACTGGGAGGGGTATGGTCCTGAGGAGAGAAGCTGGATCCCTGCCCGGGACGTCCTGGACCGCTCGCTCATTGACGACTTTTATCGCTCCCGCCAGTCCTCCTCCTTGGTTGCGCCAGGGGCGCACTTTGAGGAGGGGGTACTGTCATGATCCTGGTTCTTTCTCTCTCTCTCTCTCTCTCTCCATCTGCTGGTTGCTCTCATACACACACACACACACGTTGTTACTCACTCATCTCTTTCACCTGCTCCTTGTTCTCTCATCTCCTCACCTGCTCTCAATCACTGCTCTCAGTCACTTTTCTTTGCGCGTTTTGATTTCACAATCTCCTACCGTCCCGGCTCTAAGAATCAAAAGCCTGACGCCCTCTCTCGCCAGTTTGCCTCCCCGGAGGCCAAACCCACTGATGAGGGGATTCTTCCTCAAGGATTAGTGGTGGGTGCGGCCGTCTGGGGAATTGAACGTATTGTTAAACGCGCGCTCTCCCATTCAATCACGCCTCGTCTCTGCCCTAGGGGGTTACTATTTGTACCCCCCTCCGCTCGTCGCGCCGTCCTCCAGTGGGGTCACTCCTCGAAGCTGTTTGCGCATCCAGGGGTTAGGGGTACTATAGCCTCCGTTTCCCAGAGGTTCTGGTGGCCCACTCGGGAAAGAGATATTCGTCGCTTTATTGCGTCCTGCTCGGTCTGCGCTCAAACCAAGGTTAGTAACAGACCACCTGCGGGTCTTCTTCGACCCTTACCTATTCCGTCGCGCCCTTGGGCACAGATAGCACTCGACTTTATTACAGGGCTTCCTCCGTCCGGAGGGAATACTGTTATCCTCACAGTTGTCGATCGCTTTTCTAAGACTGCTCGTTTTATCTCGCTTCCCAAACTGCCCTCCGCCAAAGAGACCGCCCAAATTGTCGTTGATCACATTTTTAAGATCCATGGTCTCCCCGAGAATGTCGTGTCAGATAGAGGTCCACAATTCTCCTCCCTGTTTTGGAAGGAGTTTTGTCGCCTCATCGGAGCCTCTGTCAGTCTCTCCTCCGGTTTCCACCCTCAAACCAATGGACAAGCTGAGCGCGCTAACCAGACCATTGGACGCATTTTACGCAGCCTTGTCTTCCGCAACCCCTCTTCGTGGTCCGAGCAACTCCCGTGGGCAGAATACGCTCATAATTCCGCCCCCTCATCTGCCACCGGGCTGTCGCCGTTTCAATGCTGTCTGGGTTACCAACCTCCCCTTTTTCCATCCTCAGATCCCGAGTCTAATGTTCCGTCAGTCAATACTTTTATCCAACGTTGCAGACGAACTTGGAGAGCAGTTAGATCTGCCCTTTGTAAATCCCGCGCTATCACTCGCCGAGCCGCTAACAAACGCCGTGTCAAGAGTCCCCGCTATGTCCGCGGTCAGAAGGTGTGGCTTTCCACTCTTAATCTCCCGCTCCAGTTCTCTTCACGAAAACTGGCCCCCAAATTTATCGGCCCTTACCGCGTCGTTAGGGTTCTTAGTCCTGTCTCTGTTGAATTGAGGTTGCCATCCAATCTTCGTCGCGTCCATCCCGTGTTTCATGTCTCCTGTCTTAAGCCCGTAGTCCGCCCTCCCTCTCGTCCTGTAACTACTCCTGTCCGCGTCGAGGGCTCTCCTGTCTATCGAGTCCGCAGACTCCTCGATGTTCGTCCCCGTGGTCGTGGCCGACAGTTTCTTGTTGACTGGGAGGGGTATGGTCCTGAGGAGAGAAGCTGGATCCCTGCCCGGGACGTCCTGGACCGCTCGCTCATTGACGACTTTTATCGCTCCCGCCAGTCCTCCTCCTTGGTTGCGCCAGGGGGCGCACTTTGAGGAGGGGGTACTGTCATGATCCTGGTTCTTTCTCTCTCTCTCTCTCTCTCTCCATCTGCTGGTTGCTCTCATACACACACACACACACACACACGTTGTTCCTTCAGAAACCGTGACAGAATAATCCGACCAACATGGATCCTACGGAAGAGCATCCTATTCAAGCTACTGTGGAGATCCAGGGAGCTATGCTGGGAAGGCACGAAGAGGAACTCTCCGGAGCTCGTCGCGCTGTGGAAACACTGGCTTCCCAGGTGGCTGATCTAACCAAGCAGTTTCATTATTTCCGCATGGACTCCTCTAGATCTTCAGACGTCCCAGAGCCCCGTGTGAACAACCCCCCCTGCTATGCGGGTGAGCCGACCGAGTGCATGTCTTTCTTGACCCAATGTGAAGTTGTTTTCTCGCTACAGCCTCTCACCTATGCCAAGGAACGCTCTCGCATCGCATTTATCATCTCGCTTCTCAAGGGACGGGCTCGTGAGTGGGGAACAGCTGTTTGGGGCTCTGATGCAGACTGTTTAAACCGCTATACTCTATTTAAAGAGATGTTAAAGGTTTTCGACCGATCAGTGCATGGCCCGGAGGCCTCCCGTCTGTTATCCACCCTTCGCCAGGGAAGACGCTCGGTTGCAGACTTCTCCGTTGAGTTCCGCACTCTCTCCACCTCCTGTGGGTGGAACGAACCCGCGCTTGTGGCGCGTTTCATCAAGGGTCTTAGCGCCGAAGTCAGAGATGAGGTTCTAGCGCGTGAAGCTCCTTCTCATCTCGACCCTCTTATCGACCTGGCCCTCCGCGTGGAGAAACGTTTCGAGCTACGCCGACGCACTCGCAATACTGTGGTTTCTCCTCTCCCTCCTTCAGTGACCAACGCCTCCTCCGCCTCCGTGGCAGACCAAGAGCCGATGCAGCTGGGCGGGATTCGAATCTCAGCTGCTGAACGCCAGCGCCAGCGTCAATCGGCTGTGTCTCTACTGTGGTTCTGACAGTCACTTTGTAACCACCTGTCAGTTAAAAGCCAACGCTCGCCAGTAGAGAGAGGGTTACTGGTGAGCGCTTCCTCTCTGCACCCTCCGCTGCCTTCACGGACTACTTTTCCGGTTCACCTTCACTGGTTCAACTCTTCCGCCTCCGGTCAAGCCTTGATAGACTCTGGTTCCGAGGGGAATTTTGTGGATGAGACTTGGGCCCTCGAACACGATATTCCTCTCGTTGATCTTCAGGACCCCACCACTGTCTTTGCCTTGGATAGACGGGTTCTTGCCAGGGTTCACCGCGCTACCGCTCCTTTAAGTCTCACCGTTTCCGGTAACCACCGTGAGACTATTTCTTTTTTAGTTTTTCACTCCCCCAATACCCCTGTTGTTTTGGGCCATCCATGGCTTGTTGAGCATAACCCCCAGATTAACTGGTCCCTAAACTCCATTCTCTCGTGGAATCTCTCTTGTCATGTTAAGTGTTTGATGTCTGCTGTTCCTCCCGTGTCCTCTGTTTCTGTTTTCCAGGAAGATCCAGGAGATTTGTCAGGAGTCCCCGAGGAGTACTTCGATCTGCGGGGCGGTCTTCAGTCGATCCCGGGCCGCTTCTCTTCCTCCGCACCGCCCCTATGATTGTAGCATCGAGCTTCTTCCGGGCTCCACCCCCCCCGGGGAAGACTTTATTCCCTCTCTATTCCCGAACGTGAGGCGCTTGAAAAGTATCTCTCCGAGTCATTGAACGCAGGTACTATAGTCTCCTCTTCCTCTCCTGCCGGTGCGGGGTTCTTTTTTGTGAAGAAGAAAGATGGCTCTTTACGTCCCTGCATTGATTACAGAGGCTTAAATGACATAACTGTTAAGAACCGCTATCCCTTACCACTTATGTCATCTGCCTTTGAGATCCTGCAGGGAGCCAAGTTCTTCACAAAACTGGACCTCCGCAATGCCTATCACCTTGTTCGCATTAAGGAAGGAGACGAGTGGAAAACCGCCTTTAATACCCCCCTCGGTCACTTTGAATACCGGGTTTTACCTTTCGGTCTGGTCAACGCTCCCGCCGTCTTTCAAGCCCTTGTCAACGACGTTCTTAGAGACATGCTTAACATTTTTGTTTTCGTTTACCTCGATGATATTTTAATTTTTTTCTCCGTCTCTCCAAGTTCACGTGTAACACGTTCGTCAGGTTCTCCAACGCCTTTTGGAGAATAAATTATTCGTCAAGGCCGAGAAATGCACGTTCCACGCTCAATCCGTAACCTTTCTCGGTTCGGTCATTTCAGCCCAGGGTATTAGTATGGACCCTACCAAGGTCCGCGCTGTCACTGATTGGCCAACACCTGACTCCCGGGTCTCTCTCCAGGTAGCTCCTCTTACTGCACTAACTTCTATCAAGACCCGTTTTCTTTGGAGTAACGCTGCGCAGGCGGCCTTTGATCGTCTTAAATCCTTGTTCTCGTCCGCACCCATTCTCATCTCCCCTGACGTCTCCAGACAGTTTATTGTGGAGGTTGACGCCTCGGAGGTGGGAGTGGGGGTGTGATGGATTTTCTTTTAACGCACCTGACTTAGGTTGAACCTGGTGTCCCTGACACCTGAAAATATTATACTCAGTTGAGTTACCTCTGACCGCGCTGGTTGACCCAGTCTAACCCCGCCTAAGAGTCTCACAAAGAGTCGAACGACGTCTCGTCCCTTATCGAACACTATCACTTGGTGATAAGGTCTCTAGTGTTCTTAACTTGCCCCACACTATCACTTGGTAGTAAGGTCTCTAGTGTTTCGCTCAAATAACTTGTTCTACTAACTAACTTTGCTGCGCAGCTTAAATGACAGACAGACTTCAGTAATTATCCCTTAAATGCTTTTAATTAACGGCCAGGAGAGTTCTCGAGCAATATTCAGAGAATCTCCCAAGTAAAAACAAGGCCGGTGGATCTCAGACAATTTCCATTGAGAATCCCACCGAAAACACGGAAAACAACAGTTTTTATACAATAGGGAGGTATGGCATAATGACATTAATTTGATTGGTTATTCATTCACAGTCTCTTCTGTTACTGGGTAGAGAATAATATGTTTTAACCATTACTTCATTTATCACAAGTTCTAACTTAATCATCTCTGTCTAGTCTCATTTCCCATATTTGTTATTTTTACACATAGTCATGGGTTCGACACACACACATTCACCTAAAATACAGAATGTCTTAGAACATTGTTTCAGAGATTTAGCAGGTCAAATAAGGTCAAATGGTAAAACATGTTTAGCTTAATATTCAGTTTAAATTTTCCACCACATTTCCCCTCTCTGGCCATAATCAAACATGGCCAAAATTAAATTTAATTCTTCTAATCAATTGTCCATACCTGCATGACTTACCTGCTCCACCGAATCCTCCTATTTTAAGTCAGTGACTTTAATACCACCTGTTATCTCTAACCATTTCCTTGTTTCATCTTTTACTTCATAATACCTTTAAGATATTCCTTCAATCAACATCCTGCTGTAATACAACCAATTTCTAATGTTTCACATACACATACCATCTTCTCATCTATTCATCTCCTTGCCAATATTCTATCTCTAGTAAAAAACTAAACATACCATAGTACATTGCCTTTTAACTTTAGACCTTGAGTCAAGTTTCATCATTTTTTAGCTATCATTTTAATCGCATTGATCTATTAGGCCTTAACATGCCAATAATGCTGATTAACCATTTTTCTTAATCTTATGTTGTTAGCTTTTAATTAAAGAAGGCGATTGTTTTACTTAGTCAGATCTATTTAAGGATCTGTGTAATAAAATCTAACCAAAAGGTTCTATAATCTTTCATTTTTATCCTTAACACTAATATCAATAATTTTATTATCTTGTTTCAAACAATGCCATTATTTTAAAATTAACTCTGTTTTACACAGCTCTTGCCACGAGAATAGCCTTAGCTGATGACATGCCATTTAATCTTTAATTAAGTATCTTCCTACAATCCTATTTTCCAGAATTAACTGATGGCATAACTTATACCACCTCTAAGTTTTGGCAATGCGGAATAGCTCATAATTGATCTATTTATCCAGATCATTAAATCTTTAGCTTCATTGTGAATTTAGAAAGCTTTTCAGATTTTTTTTCTATATTAGCAAATACTCTATTTCTCTAAATTGTCTACTGATTAGACTAATTTAGTTTAAATGTGTCTAGATTTTAACTCTGTCCCCTACATAATTTGTTTTAATATGTTGAAAACCTTTCTCAATAATACAATAACAAAACAATATTTCATTCCTCGAAGCCGGGCTAAATAAGCAAGCACGGTTGCTGTATTCCTAGCTAGCTAGACCCGCAGTCACCTCTCAGATATCAAATATACAGACGTTAGACAATACATGAAAGGAACACTTCAGTAATCACACTGGTAACTTCTTCAACTAATAATAATCCATAAATTAAAGGTTTCCCAAAATCAATCCCCTTTTGAAAGTTTTCTTTAGCTATTTTAGCAATTTGGAACCACCTAAAATATATTTAATGTAGTCATTAATTCACCACTATAGAAGTTGACCCAATTATCTATTCAGACCTAGTCTGGCAAAGTAACTTATCACCTATTCTCTCTTATTAGTGAACAACTATTGCTATTACATTTTAGCATTTATGATATCGGTCTTAGACTTTTAAAACCCTCAAGTTTCTTCAATAATAGTCCCTAGATTATTTATTATTTTTACAGTAATGTAGTTAGTTAAAGTCTATATACTCTTCAGAATTAAGATATTTTCCTCTTTTCAGTTTACGTGTACCTAAAATATTTTCAAATTAATCAATAATTTGTTCAAATTTCAACCCTATATTAATTCTCGGTCCTACAGTTTGATTGAACCAAATAAAACATCAATAAACATCACATTATTGCCTCTGGAAGAACATCACAGAACACCACATTTTTGCAACCCTGTATCACATGAAATACGTTCCGACGAAACCTCCCCGCAATTCGCAACCGTCACATCCTGGAGGAAATTCAAACAGAAACAGCAATATAATCAACATCAACACACCTGCAGATATAATAACACATATGCATTTAAACACTTTGTTAGACCAGATGTGCTGGTCGTCGCGTTGGCCCCACAGACGTCGGAAACGTTCCATGTTCACCTTGATTGCTCTTTGCGAGCAGTAGCAAGGTCTTTCCCTCGTAGGTAGAGGAGGCACGTTACCAGCACGTCCTTTTATTTTCCCTCCCCTACTTTTCCTCTGGATGGCGGTTGGTGGGGCTTGCAATGTGACACGTGAACCCAAGCGTCACGCTCGGAAACCTTGATTGCTGTATTCGTTGTTAGAATGATCTCATACGGACCCAGCCACCTCGGGTTGTACCACGCCTTGCGTCTGTGATCCTTGATCCAGACCCACTGTCCTGGCTCGTAAGAGTGCTGTGTCTCGTACCTGGAACCGGCAAAGCAGCTTTGACCTGTTAAGGGAGACCTTAACTATTTTTGTTAGTGACAACATCTATTAACATAATCTGCTTGTCTGGCCGGTCGTCCTTTCTGATCAGACCTGTGAAATTTCATGATAAACAGTAACAAGACAATATTTTATACATTTGGAACAGAATAAGTTCTGTTCGACAGGATCCATCATGACATCCTAGAAAAAGGAAGAAGTTAAATGTGGGGTGGACAGGGCAAGCATGCTTGCTCTCTGCCTTCCCAGAGTTATACGCTGCGCATGTGTGACACTGTTTATTTCTGCCACAACAATAACCTATCTCAGGATAGTTAGCCAAAATCATCCATGCCATTATTTTATTGGGCATATTTCACCATGTGGTCATAATTTACTCTGTTAGTGATATCAGCAAAAAATATCCTGTATCTTCGAAAAACATTGTAAGGAGTTAATATTTCAGTCAATCATTTCTCAATACAGTCAAAGAACAGGACGCTTAGTCCATTTGCAAAGTTCCATTGACCAAGGTTACATCCAGTCAAAAGTGTCTTTAGACGATTAGATCATATCGAAAATTCGTCTGAAGGCTACATCCTAAATAAAAGGAAGTAAGATTTATTTTGTTCTATTGTTGGATCTAGAATGGAAAGTTAGTCACCATCAGACATGAAAATGGGAAGTATGATAAGTTTTACCATAAGATAGAAATATACACTCAAAGTTTTATGGTTAGTACCATAATTAATCTTATCTATTAAAATTTCCATTCATTCACATTCACACACTTTCACACACAAACACACATCCCACCCCTCTCTGGCCAGAGAATCATACCTTTTTGTCTGCCATAGCAGTTTATGAACTGAATGAGGAACATATATTTTATTAGGAGTGGAATACCACCAAATCCGAACGTTAACAACTTTTACGACAGAAGCTACTGAACGTAGACACACTGTGGCATTCCCCTTGCGACAGTGTCTAAACGTTAGGATATTAATTATCAATCGTCCGATGCAGTCACAATGTGTTTGAGTTTAACACAGTGAACGTAAACCTAAAAAATCAAATAGATTAAACACTTTAAAATAATAATCATAGACCTTCGGTTGCAGTTGAGAGATTCAGCTTCAATCCCTCAAATGCAATTTGTCATTAATTACACAATTTCAATTTTTCAAAACTTTTTGTTGTTGCTCCTAAGCTATTTAAAAGAAGATTTGGAAATCTTCACACAATCTCGGATCCATGGACAAAAGCAAAAACATTTCTATCTCGTACCCTGGTGATGACAGCATGTGATTTCAAAAGTTTATAATTAGAAACATTGTTCTTATTGAATCCAGAAAATTACCTTTAAATGAAATGGAGTGACCAACAATTTTGCTTCTCTAGCCATAATGTCTCTTTGGGACATTTTGTGCCCTATATTTAGTCATATATATATATAATCTATTCTCAACAAATACATGCTTTTACCACTATTGGTTTAAGTAATAAGCCTCACTATCCAAATCCAGTGTTTTAACTGATTGGTGAGTCAATCTCTCACTTCTGCTATTGAACTTCCTGTATTAGGCCAGCTGGACTGGTCCCTATTTGAAAGCAGATTCAAAGTGTTAGTTGAAGAAATATGAAGAATTGCTGAAACCAGTGGATAATCAAAAAACAATAATCAAGTTAATTGATAATTAACTAAATTTGAAACGTTCTCTGTAGTGATCATTGAAATTCAGCACCTGGCCCACAAGTGAGGGGATGGAGGTCTTTCTTTTCTGTGTGGATTGTCCTTCAGTTGACTTGTTAGGCTGATACGTTTGATCATCAGGCTGCAATGGCCCTCTCTTTCTGGCTTTTGATCCACCCTGGCACAACATTTCATAATGCATGGCAAAAATTGTCTTTAGGAAATGTCTCAAGTGAACTTGTCACCTTTTCCTGCACTGTCTCAGTTGACCCCTCAGAAGTGTCCACTTCCTCTTTCGGGAGCTGGGGAGCTGAGGGCACCACTTCCTCTTTCTCTCTCTCCAGTCATCCAACTTTTCAAGCCAGGCGTCTGAAACCTTGAACACTCAGAGAACTGCAAAACTCAAATTAAACTTAGTTTAATAACTAAATATCTCATCTGGTTATCAAGACAGCAGTTCTTCATTTTATTAAAAAGCGCACTTCATTGCGGAAAAAGCAAGCATTCTTCATTGCCAAAATGCAGAAAAAAGCAGGAAAAAACTCTAATTACAATACAGTTTTTTTTTTTTTTTTTTTTTTTTAACTTCCTTTCTTTGTCTTTTTTTTTCCTTCAAGAATCCAAAATAAAATGACTGTAAGATATATGTAATGTGCTTGTTCAAATCACAATTTATATTTAAATTGGTCACCCAACCTCATACTATGCATAATGCACAAAAATTATCTTAGTTAAACATAAACAATTGGTTCTTCGAATCTCTGCAATGGATAATTTTTTTCTCAAGTTCTTTCACACTGTCTCCAGGGATAACGGGATACAAATTCTAGACACCTTCAGATAGAAATTATAATATTTAAAACACGTGTACTTAATATCTTATTATTTATTACTTTATTTTAAGAGCACCTAATTGCTCAGTCTTATATACTCTATCTCATCTACATAAATAAATCAAAGTTTAACTCACAAAAGTTTCTTTATGATTCAAAATCCTATGTTATCTCAGAATGCATATTCTTATTATTATGATTTATAACTTTTATTTTATTTATTTATAACAATTTCTATAACATTTCTAATTGATTTCAAAATGTAACCATGCATAATCTCATGTTAACAATATTACCATGTATCTTTATATTCTCTCAGAATTAAACCTTATTCAAACAAAAACTTCAAACAAAAAGCAAATTGCAGCACCTCAGCATCTCGGGGCATTTTTCCCTCCCGGATCTGGTTTCCAGCATGACAAGTTGCTCTCTTTGCAGGAAGTTTTATTAACACAACAAATACAATACTCAACAAATACTTTTGATTGCATTTAACCATAATCATTGCTCATTGCCCTTAATAGACAAGGTAAAAGCATTTTTTTTCTTTCAAAATCCTTAAATCTTTAAATGTGATCACCAATTTTACATAGGCTATGTATATATTTTTAATATAAATTATCTCACTGTGGTAAATTTAGTTGACTTTTGTCTTCTTCATATGATAATGAGATACATCGTTTAAACCTGGGCTCAGCCAGTGTGTTTTCTCTTCTCTTTTTTTTTTCCAGCTAAATAATTTCTCAATTAAATTTCATTCTTCTAAAATCCCTCTTTTAGATTTCTCAGATATGGAAAATTTCAATTTCAACCATCAAAACAGAACAAACTAGAAACACGTTCCAAATTCTTATTTTTTTTTTTTTTTAAAAAAATCTTTTTTTTCATACGCACAAAAATGCTTTATTTAACACATTAAAAAGGAAAACATAAACTGAAGTCTGTGTGTCCTACCTTAATACTTTTAAGTCCTTTTAGTCCGTCTGGAATGGGTCCCTCTGTCGAACAGGGTTCTGCAGTCTGGCAGAGTGAAGACAACATGGTTCCTCGTCCCCGTCCATCCGACAGAGGGAGATTCCGAGGACTCCTGGATTGGTTCGCCAAAATGTGATGGATTTTCTTTTAACGCACCTGACTTAGGTTGAACCTGGTGTCCCTGACACCTGAAAATATTATACTCAGTTGAGTTACCTCTGACCGCGCTGGTTGACCCAGTCTAACCCCGCCTAAGAGTCTCACAAAGAGTCGAACGACGTCTCGTCCCTTATCGAACACTATCACTTGGTGATAAGGTCTCTAGTGTTCTTAACTTGCCCCACACTATCACTTGGTAGTAAGGTCTCTAGTGTTTCGCTCAAATAACTTGTTCTACTAACTAACTTTGCTGCGCAGCTTAAATGACAGACAGACTTCAGTAATTATCCCTTAAATGCTTTTAATTAACGGCCAGGAGAGTTCTCGAGCAATATTCAGAGAATCTCCCAAGTAAAAACAAGGCCGGTGGATCTCAGACAATTTCCATTGAGAATCCCACCGAAAACACGGAAAACAACAGTTTTTATACAATAGGGAGGTATGGCATAATGACATTAATTTGATTGGTTATTCATTCACAGTCTCTTCTGTTACTGGGTAGAGAATAATATGTTTTTAACCATTACTTCATTTATCACAAGTTCTAACTTAATCATCTCTGTCTAGTCTCATTTCCCATATTTGTTATTTTTACACATAGTCATGGGTTCGACACACACACATTCACCTAAAATACAGAATGTCTTAGAACATTGTTTCAGAGATTTAGCAGGTCAAATAAGGTCAAATGGTAAAACATGTTTAGCTTAATATTCAGTTTAAATTTTCCACCACAGGGGCTATTCTCTCCCAGCGATCATCTGCTGATGAGAGAATCCACCCCTGCGCTTTCTTTTCACACCGCCTGTCTCCATCCGAGCGCAATTACGACGTGGGTAACCGTGAGCTTTTGGCCATCCGTCTTGCGTTAGGAGAGTGGCGCCACTGGCTGGAGGGGTCGTCAGTTCCGTTCGTTGTCTGGACTGACCATCGTAATCGCGAGTATATCCGCACGGCTAAGAGACTTAATGCTCGTCAGGCTCGCTGGTCACTTTTCTTTGCGCGTTTTGATTTCACAATCTCCTACCGTCCCGGCTCTAAGAATCAAAAGCCTGACGCCCTCTCTCGCCAGTTTGCCTCCCCGGAGGCCAAACCCACTGATGAGGGGATTCTTCCTCAAGGATTAGTGGTGGGTGCGGCCGTCTGGGGAATTGAACGTATTGTTAAACGCGCGCTCTCCCATTCAATCACGCCTCGTCTCTGCCCTAGGGGGTTACTATTTGTACCCCCCTCCGCTCGTCGCGCCGTCCTCCAGTGGGGTCACTCCTCGAAGCTGTTTGCGCATCCAGGGGTTAGGGGTACTATAGCCTCCGTTTCCCAGAGGTTCTGGTGGCCCACTCGGGAAAGAGATATTCGTCGCTTTATTGCGTCCTGCTCGGTCTGCGCTCAAACCAAGGTTAGTAACAGACCACCTGCGGGTCTTCTTCGACCCTTACCTATTCCGTCGCGCCCTTGGGCACAGATAGCACTCGACTTTATTACAGGGCTTCCTCCGTCCGGAGGGAATACTGTTATCCTCACAGTTGTCGATCGCTTTTCTAAGACTGCTCGTTTTATCTCGCTTCCCAAACTGCCCTCCGCCAAAGAGACCGCCCAAATTGTCGTTGATCACATTTTTAAGATCCATGGTCTCCCCGAGAATGTCGTGTCAGATAGAGGTCCACAATTCTCCTCCCTGTTTTGGAAGGAGTTTTGTCGCCTCATCGGAGCCTCTGTCAGTCTCTCCTCCGGTTTCCACCCTCAAACCAATGGACAAGCTGAGCGCGCTAACCAGACCATTGGACGCATTTTACGCAGCCTTGTCTTCCGCAACCCCTCTTCGTGGTCCGAGCAACTCCCGTGGGCAGAATACGCTCATAATTCCGCCCCCTCATCTGCCACCGGGCTGTCGCCGTTTCAATGCTGTCTGGGTTACCAACCTCCCCTTTTTCCATCCTCAGATCCCGAGTCTAATGTTCCGTCAGTCAATACTTTTATCCAACGTTGCAGACGAACTTGGAGAGCAGTTAGATCTGCCCTTTGTAAATCCCGCGCTATCACTCGCCGAGCCGCTAACAAACGCCGTGTCAAGAGTCCCCGCTATGTCCGCGGTCAGAAGGTGTGGCTTTCCACTCTTAATCTCCCGCTCCAGTTCTCTTCACGAAAACTGGCCCCCAAATTTATCGGCCCTTACCGCGTCGTTAGGGTTCTTAGTCCTGTCTCTGTTGAATTGAGGTTGCCATCCAATCTTCGTCGCGTCCATCCCGTGTTTCATGTCTCCTGTCTTAAGCCCGTAGTCCGCCCTCCCTCTCGTCCTGTAACTACTCCTGTCCGCGTCGAGGGCTCTCCTGTCTATCGAGTCCGCAGACTCCTCGATGTTCGTCCTCGTGGTCGTGGCCGACAGTTTCTTGTTGACTGGGAGGGGTATGGTCCTGAGGAGAGAAGCTGGATCCCTGCCCGGGACGTCCTGGACCGCTCGCTCATTGACGACTTTTATCGCTCCCGCCAGTCCTCCTCCTTGGTTGCGCCAGGGGGCGCACTTTGAGGAGGGGGTACTGTCATGATCCTGGTTCTTTCTCTCTCTCTCTCTCTCTCTCCATCTGCTGGTTGCTCTCATACACACACACACACACACACACACACGTTGTTACTCACTCATCTCTTTCACCTGCTCCTTGTTCTCTCATCTCCTCACCTGCTCTCAATCTCTTGTCATTAGTCTCTCTATTTCTAGCTGTCTCTTTCACCTCTTCTCTGTCGGATTATTGTTAACCGTCACGTATGTTGCTAAACGCTTGTGTTTCATCCACAGATGATTAGCCTTGTCTCGTCTTGTCCTGTCCAGTGCCTATAATTATTTTGTGCAGTACGTTACCTGATTTGTGCTGTGTCCAGTGCTGTGCCGTCGAGAGTTGCAGAGGGATCGCCACCTCACCAGCTATCCTGCGCTTATCTCACACAAGCCTTCTGGATCAGTCGCTTGAGCATCTCTCGAGTACCAAGAATATTTTTGTGGACATTCCTTTGTTATACGGCCATTGCGGCTTTGCCTTGTTTCTAATTAAAAGACTGTATTACCTGCTCTACGTCTTCCTGGACTCTCTCCTTCAGAAACCATGACAGTTGAATAATTTGTTTGTTTTGTGAAATAATAGTGGAATTTAAAATTCAGATGCCAGTCATTAATATTCAGAAATCAGGAAAATATATTGTATATACTGCATTTTACATACTTCCTCTAGATATAGCAAATACAAGATTCACGTAACTTACTGTAAAAAAAATACAACAACTAAAAAATTACTGTAATCAGAGAATACAGTAAAATTCTGTAAATTAAATTACAGAAACGCTACTGTAAAAAATACAGTAACTGGCTGGCAACCCTGCTGCCAGTATTTTACTGTAAATTTTACAGGTAATTTTTAACAGTGTGTCATGTTTTTAACTCCAGTGATACTGGTGGATTTTAGCGGGAAACTCTGGCATGTCTGATGTTGTTAACATTAATAATTTGAGAATAAAGTATAATTTGCATGGTTTGACGTGATATAAGCGATCGTTAGCGTGATTTACTGCAATGCTTTTACCTCTTAGTTGGTCAGATCAAAAGTGGATGTTACTTGTTCAGATTATATTTTCTGGTGAATATTCTTATGTTGCTCTTACTTCCAAAAAGTGTAATCTGTGATTGTGAACGGCAGTATCTGCGCGACTGAGAGCCGCACACTCTCCTCAAAACATCGGATTCATCCGCGCTGATCAGCTGATCATTCGCCAATAACTGCAATTGCAGATTTCAAACAGCGACGCGACAAAGAGGAAAACTATAGACTGCAGATTTAACTTTTTTCTTTTACTTTCTGTGTTCTTGATATAGGCCCCGTTTACACGTACATGGTTATTATGAAAAACTGAGACATTTCCCTTCGTTTACACGCAAACGGAGAGTTCGCCTCTGAAAACGATTTTTCTAAAAACTCCGGCCAGAGTGGAGATTTTGGAAACCTTAATTTGCATGTAAACTGAGAAAAACAGAGTTTTAGCAGCCGACGTCACAGTACGCGACAGAACTCGCACATGCATCAAAACTGCGATCTCTTCGTTGCTATTTTCTGGATTCTGATTGGGCTTGAGCTTCTCGTTACACTGCCACCTAGGTGTGCACGATGTTATTTTTGAAAACAGAGAGGGTGAAATGTCGTGTAAATGTGGCCATAATGTGTTCAAAGTCTGCTACCTTTCAGTGTGACTTGATTGACTGATGATTACTGTGTCTTCTTAATTAAGCTAATCTCTCTGTGTGTGTGTATGTATTATTTATTTATTTATAGAGTGTATAGAGAAGCTCTCTCTGACCCAGACTGTCCTGTGAGGAACAGGAGTTCTTGACTATAAGTTTCACTGTAAAAAATTTAACGTAAAATCAACAGTAACTTACTGGCAACAAATATCCAGCAAGCTTCAGTATTTTATTCCACGGTAACATTACTGTAAATCTGACTACAGTAGTTCACAGCATACTGTATAATAACTTACAGTATATTTATACTGTAAAATGAATTACAGTTGTTGTTTTTGCACTGTATTTTAAAATACTGTAAAATTATGTAGTATAATTGATTACGGTAATTTTTATATTCACATTATATACTCATATATACACAACATATTATTACTAACTACAATCTGTTACACACTTAAAAAAATAATGAAATATAAAGGCTTGTATGCAAAAAAATATTTCACACAGTTATATGTCACGTCAATTATGACAACACTCAGAAGTCCGTTTAAAAACTTTTATTAAAATTTAATTAATTAAACTGTAAAAACATTCTCCAGACTAGGCAGGGCCAATGCAGATCCCAGATTGTTGCTGCCTATAGAGAACAAAACACAAAAATTGACAGACATCAATATGATAAACAGATTACATTTAATTTACAGAATATGGAACCACATTACATTCAACCAGGAGATGTGCCAATACTTAATACTTTTAAATGAGAATGAAACTATGTGAGGGGGGGGGGGGGTACATTTTGGGGTGTAATATCCCTTTTGGGGTGTACTATCCCTTTAAACTTAATTCTAAGATCCTGATCTCCTCGATCCATGTTACAAAGCTAAAACCACTCTCATTTTATGCATTTTAATGCGTTCTTCAATAGCTGAAAATTGTATATGAACAATAATAGCTACTTACCTCTGTATTAACCGAAAAAGCAATACCCATCAGCACTCTATGTCGACGAACTGTACATACACGCTGAAAGAAATAGATATAACAAACAATATTAATTTAAAATATGCATAGCTTACTATATAGTGGATAAAGAAACAAACTGAGTGGAATTTATTTTACTTGATAAACAATAATAATAGCCTATTAAGTGAATGATTGAACATCATTACATTGTTCTTTTATAAGATTATTTATTTATTTATTTATTATTTGGGCATTTAACACTGAATTGAACAAGGTAATTACATAAAGATGACTGTGAATATATTTTATATATATATATATATATATATATATATATATATATATATATATATATATATATATATATATATAATATATATATATATATACAGTAGGTGCAAATGCGTGTATGCTATCAGGCCAATAAGTATCTGTGCTAGTAACCTTATGCTAACTAACACAGACATTAATGGTAATTTTAAAGTGGTTCAAAAAGGATTTTATCATAACATGATTTTGTAGAAATTGTAATCAGACACTAAAGAGAAGGGCTACCTATTAAAATTAATTTGAGATTGCTTGGGGTCCTAACAGAGACCCAATTTCAAGGGAGAACCTGATTTGTCACAAATAATATGAGAAGCACCCAAAGTGACAAAAACGGGTATCAATGGCCATTTTCGTGAATATCAAACGAATATCAAATATACAACTAAATTAACCGCAGTCCGTTGGCAGTGACTGTATCCAGGCATAAATAAACTAATAAATATACGTTAGTGCACTTGAAGAAATGAATGAAAACGAGTGAGCAAAACGTCTCCGGTTACTTACGTAACCTCGGTTCCCTGAAAGGCAAGGAACGAGACATTACGGATGTCGTATATGGGAACTCTCTCTCATCCTTCACTTCCGCTGAAATCTTATTGGCTAACGCCAGCAACGCTGGCCAATTGACGCAAATATGCAAATACTGAAACCCCGTTGCAGTATAATGTAAGTGCAGCGTCAATTCCTCCTCAGAATCGAACAGAACGCCAAATCAATAGCGAACACGGCGGCGAGCGTAATGTCTCGTTCCTTGCCTTTCAGGGAACCGAGGTTACGTAAGTAACCGGAGACGTTCCCTTTCAAGGCTACGGAACTTCGACATTACGGATGTCGTATATGGGAACTGTATAGAATCCCGCCGTGGAAGCAAGCAAACCACAGAACAGAACCCAATACAAAACCCCGACACCGCCCCCCCAGAATGCCAGCATTGTGATAGGACGAGACTGGCCAATAGCGAGCCTCTAACTTCTGATAGGTCCAAGGGGACGAATCACAAACTCACAAAACACTGCCAGAATTTGCATATCCCGAACAGTATAACCGGGGGGAAGTCTGCACTGTAGACCAACAGGGCAACAACAACAGTAAAATAAGGCCAACGCATAGCGGTGACAACAGTCTTAATACACATAAGCACAAAGAACAACTCATGAGCAAAGCGCAGAGAGCTCTAAATGCTGTGCAAGAATTCAACTCACCGAAAGCACTTGAGACGCCACAGAGGGTAAATCCAACTTGTAAAACCTGGCGAACGTATTCTGAGAAGACCAGCCAGCCGCAAGACATAAATCCTGAATAGACATACCCTTAGTCCAGGCCCACGAAGAGGCGATCGCCCTGGTCGAATGGGCCTTAACATTGAGGGGGCATTCCTGTCCCATACAGTCATAAGCCAAAACAATAGCGTCCACAATCCAGTGAGCAAGCCTCTGTTTAGAGACTCCCCGTCCCTTATTGCATCCACCAAAGCACACAAACAGCTGGTCCGAGCTTCGGAAAGCAGCCGAGCGAGAGATGTACTCACGGAGTGCTCTGACTGGGCAGATAGCACTTTGTGCATCCGAACCTAGAGAGGTCGATGGCTCAACAGACAGGGCAGGCAAAGAAACAATCTGCGCCCTGAACGGGGTATTGAGCGATTTAGGGACATAACCCGGCCTCGGTCTGAGAGTCACGTTACAGTTTCCGGGTCCAAAGCGAATACAGTCTTCGCTGACAGAGAAAGCCTGTAAATCCCCAACCCGCTTCGCCGAAGCGAGAGCGAGAAGCAGCGCCGTTTTAATCGAAAGCTCCTTAACTCCAATCGACACTAAGGGTTCAAAGGGCGGCCGTAAGAAAGCTTCCAAGACCAAAGTCAAATCCCAAGGCGGCACGGACGGCGGCCGTGCAGGGCATAATCTCTTAGCTCCTTTAAGGAACCGAGTCACCAACGCATGTCTACCGATAGACTGTCCATCAACAGGCGGGTGAAACGCAGCAATGGCAGCTACGTATACCTTCAGGGTGGATGGCAGGCTCCCTTCGTCCATTCTGTACTGAAGGAAGCGTAGAATATCCGACACCGAGCAGTTCGCTGGGTCTAAACCGATATCCTGACACCATTTAGAGAAAACACCCCACTTCAGAGCGTACAGGCACCGGGTAGACGGGGCTCGCGCTTCCGCGATGGTATTTTGAACCCGCGAATGAAGCACATCGATCCCGCTCAGCGTCCCTGCAGCGGCCACACATGGAGCCTCCACAGCCCGGGGCTGGGATGCCAAATCGATCCGCTCGCCTGAGACAGTAGGTCCTTCCTGAGCGGAATTTCCCACGGTTGCTCCGTTAGTAACTCCACCAAGTCCGCGAACCAGGGCTGATTCGGCCAGTACGGGGCCACAAGAGTCACCGCCGCCTTTTCCTCCCTGACTTTGCACAACACCATGGGCAAAATTTTCACCGGAGGAAAGGCATAGAGACGGGCTTTCGGCCATCGCGCAGTTAGCGCGTCCATCTCCCGGGGGGAACGGGACAGCGAGAAAAACATCCGACAATGCGCGTTCTCGCTCGTCGCGAAGAGGTCGATGTCCGCTCTGCCGAAACGATCCCATATCAGTTGAACCGTCCCGGGGTGAAGCCTCCATTCCCCTTGAGGAATCCCGTTCCTCGAGAGCATATCCGCCCCCCGATTTAGAACACCGGGGATGTGTGTCGCTCTCACACGAGAGAAAAAACCGATCCGCCCACAGCAGGAGAGATTCCGCCTGCTTGAATAGGTCCCTGGAATGCAAACCGCCTTGGCGATTGATGTAAGAGACCACAGAAGTGTTGTCGGTTCGAATCAACACATGCCGCTGTTCCAGTCGAGACCGGAAAACTTTTAGGGCTAGAGAGACCGCTTCCAGTTCCAAGCGATTTATGTGCCACTCCATCTGCCTCTCCGACCACCGACCGGAGGCGGGCTTGCCCAGGCAGACCGCTCCCCACCCGGTGGACGAAGCGTCCGTCAGGACCTCCACGCGTCGCGTCACTATACCCATAGGGACACCTGAACTGTAGAGATCCGGGTTCTTCCACGGGGCCAGGGCACGGGCGCACACACGGTTGACCATAATGCGCTTGCGGCCGGAGTGCCACGCGCTCGGGTTGACGCGCGCTTTCAGCCAGTGCTGAAGCGGTCTCATATGTAGCAGTCCCAGATGACACACTGACGAAGCGGCTGCCATCCGCCCCAATAGCCTCTGAAACTCTTTCAGAGGGACGAGTCTGCCCGGTCTGAAGAGACCTAGCGAAGAAGTCAGAGCCTCCGCTCGTTCGGGGGAGAGACGCGCTTTCATACTCACTGAGTCCAAGCATACTCCCAGGAATGTGGTAGTTTGGCTCGGTGTGAGCACACTTTTTTGGACGTTTACCCTCAAACCAAGCGTTTTCAAATGGCGAAGTAGGGCTTCCACATGGCCGACCAATGTCTCCCTCGACTGCGCGAGAATCAGCCAGTCGTCCAGATAGTTCAAGACGCGCATCCCGCTCGACCTGAGGGGTGAAAGTGCCGCGTCTACACATTTCGAAAAGGTGCGGGGGGCGAGGGCTAGCCCGAACGGGAGTACCGTGTATTGGTACGCCGCATTCTCGAACGCAAACCTCAGGAATCGCCTGTGGCGCTTCGCTATCTGGACGTGAAAATAAGCGTCCTCTAGATCCACTGAAGCGAACCAATCCCCGGGGCGAATTTGCGCTAGGATCTGTTTCAGTGTAGTCATCCTGAAAGCGCGCTTGTGAAGCGCTCTGTTGACGGGTCTCAGGTCCAGTATGGGGCGGAGACCCCCTCCCTTCTTCGGCACTACAAAGTAGCGGCTGTAGAATCCGCTTCCCCGCTCGCTCGGGGGAACGGCTCTATCGCTCCCTTGTCGAGTAAACTGCACACTTCCTGCCTCAGTACATGAGCATTTTGGGGCAAAGTTAACGACTGGATTACGCCGCGGAAGCGGGGTGGTCTGCGTTTGAACTGAAGTGTGTACCCGTGTCGAATTACATTCAGCACCCACGGCGAGATGCCCGGAATAGCTTCCCACGCCGTGAGGAAACGACTGAGTGTGGGCCGGTCTAGACCTGCGGTCATCGCCGCTATGTGAGGGCTGGGGATAGACACCTCGCGCTTCCCGCGAGGCGCCTTTATAGTTAATGACCGTGACTCTGCGCTGCTCGAAGACAGGGCGGGTAACACAGTGTGAAGTGCAAGAGGAGAAAAAAGCTCTGTTTGTGAAGAAGTAATTTGCTTTATTGAACAACACACAACATTCACAACATGACTGCACGCGTCGCTCGCCGAACGCAGAGGGACCGCGTGCTCTAGAGCGCGCCGCTTGGAAGCGGGGCCATCCGTGCGCTCTCCTCTCCTCTTGCCCGAGCGGTCAGGACGACTGCTTGGGCCTCGCTGGGGACGCGGCGGGTTTTCTGCGTGGGCTCCTCTGAGCCGGTCTCTTGTTTCCCGCTCCCTGCCACTGCCCGTGTCGGCCCTTACGGGCATCCGGTCCCGGGCGGGAGGCTGGCTGATGTCTGGCCGCAGCCTGGGACTGGCGCCCCGAGGCGGAAGACGAGCGAGAGCGAGCGAGGCGGTGGCGCCGCTCGCCGAGGGATCACATGGCTCATCGCCTTCGCCTTCTTCTGAGTCTCGGAGTACCGCTCGGTGACCTTCTCCACGGCATCTCCGAACAGGCCATCAGGGGAGATCGGTGCGTTTAGCAGCGTCTTCCTGTCCGCCTCCTGCACGTCCGATAGGGTGAGCCACAGGTGTCTGTGGAGGACCACCAAATACCCCATCGAACGGCCAATCGCCTGGGCCGAGCGCTTCGTGGCCAGGAGCGCGAGGTCCGTTGCAGAACGGAGGTCTCGGATGGCGTCAGCGTCGACAGAGGCGGCGCCATCCAGAGATTTCAATCGCTTGGCCTGCAGCACTTGAAGAACGGCCATAGCGTGTAGTGCAGAAACCGCCTCCCCCGCGGCGCCGTAGGCCTTGTTAGCCTGGTGAGCCGTAAACCTGCAGGCTCGGGACGGCAGGCTGCGGTCCGAGCCCAGGGCGGGAGCTGACGGGCAAAGATGTGCAGCGACGGTCTCCTCGACAGGAGGGATGCGGAGGTAGCCGTGGTCCCCCGCCTCGTCCACGGGGGGGAACATGGCCTTGGTCGAAGTGAGGGTGCGCGCCGATTGCGGGGCCACCCACGACTTCACCACGTGCTCATGCACATCAGGAAAGAACGGGGTTCCCCTTTTCGAAGCGGCCTGACGGCGGCTCGATTGGAGGAACCACGCGTCCAACTTGCTCTTTGAGGGCTCGTCGGGAGCCTTCCAGGATAAATCCAGTTCCTCGACGGCCTTCGAGAGGATACGGAAGAGCTCTTCCTGCAGATCCGCGGGGGTCTCTTCCGTGGGTGCCAGAGGGGCGGCCTGCTCCGCACCGTAGTCGTTCTCGGAGGCCGACAAGGACATAGAGTCGTCCTCCTCACTCACCCCGAAGGACACGAAGTCCGCAACGTCGCGGGGAGGATGAAACGAAGGGTCCGGAAAACTCACCGGGGGTCGAACCTCGACTCCGCGGTTAGGGGGGCCTGCCAGCGGCTCGGTGGTGGCAGCAGGCCCAATCCCCGCAGCAGCGCGAGCTTCGTCTCGCCTGGCCTTGAGGGCTCGGAGGGGCATGTCCGCACAGAAGTCGCAGGACCCTTCATCCCTGAGGGCCGACTCCGCGTGGGCCAGCCCCATGCACGCGATGCAGAACAGGTGCATGTCGGGGGGCACTATGGGGCCCGAGCATAAATTGCAGACGGTCGCCATCGGATGCTGGAGACAGTTCAGGTATCTCCGGTGCACCTTCAACGATAGCAAAAATCCAAGTAGTAGTAGTATCAGCTTTCTAGCACACGATTTGAGCGTGAAGAGAGAGATTCTGAGGAGGAATTGACGCTGCACTTACATTATACTGCAACGGGGTTTCAGTATTTGCATATTTGCGTCAATTGGCCAGCGTTGCTGGCGTTAGCCAATAAGATTTCAGCGGAAGTGAAGGATGAGAGAGAGTTCCCATATACGACATCCGTAATGTCGAAGTTCCGTAGCCTTGAAAGGGAATCGAACCCTGTGGACGTCTGGTCTGAAGGACTGTGGATGCCGAGACGCACGAATTCATTCGGCGCGACTTTCACTGCCTGTCTAAGTTATTCACTTTAAGTGTGCATCGGTTGTACTCACGTTATAAATGTATAATATGACTGAAAACGCTGTGGTTGTCCCTTCAAGACATGGATAACATAGGTCGAATTCGAACATAGCCTTGGCGCGTATGAGGCCTCGACCGCGAAAGGCCACATGCACACGGTGTAAGTTACACACAAATGTTCAGAAAGAAAATAATTCCGATTACTTTGATATAAACTTGAAATTCTTAACTAATATTACCAGCAAACCTTGTTATAACTAGTATTTGGCTAACTGGCTAGAATGTTTGCGTTACAAAGCTAGCTAACGTTACTTATCAAACTCACCACCGATTATTTAATAGTAAAACGAATATCTTCAAATTTGGGGGTAAACATTTAGAAATACACATCTTTAGGATATTAAATAAAATTTTACATCTCACCTGGCTGGTTCTTGCTGGTGGCCCGTCCTCAAAGGCTCAGGATGAAATGGAAAATTCGAGTGACGGACGGCTGTCGGCTGACGGTTTGGATGATTGGTTGCCAGGTGGTGTAGCCTATATCCCGTGCGATTCCGCTCTTTGTGTAATTGTGTAAAATAGAAAGCAAAATAATAATAAAAAAATACCATGGGAATTGATTTTTATCTATTTTACCTAGCCTATATTATTGATTATTGAATGGACTACATGGACTACACCTCCCACCCCAGAAATTGAAGGATATAACCTATAGATTAGTTGGGTTTGTGACATAATCTGGCAACCATTAAGACACGCAATTAAAAAACACCCACATAAAATATTTTAAATATTTTATATAAAATATAACTTTTTTTAACAATATGCTAAATGCATTCATATATGGGTTACCTTGTGAAAAGATGTGTTATAAAATTCCTAAGCTTAAATAAACCAAAAAAACGTCATCTTTCGGGCTTGTCTGTTGGAATATTACAGTCATCAATTTAACAGTAATATAGGGATTACTGTAATTATTTTCCCACTCTGTTTTTATCCCCAAAGAATAGCATAAATTGACCGTTACTTTCCTGTAAATAGTTCTACAGTAAGACAAAGCTGGAAATACATCAATAATACTGTAAATCTATAAAATGTACAGCAAATTACTGTAAACTGTTTCTACAGTAAACTTTCACTGATATACAGCAAAAATACTGTTAAAACAACATAAATCATTTACAGTGTTCTTTTGTAGGCCTATTGAGTTCTAGTTTGTTTAGTTTCTTTGATCCTATATTTATTTAAAGCTGATTTCAGATGTATGATTTAAAACGTGCTAATGTGTTTGTATTACATTAATTCTTTCTATTTTGTTTATGGTTTTATTAGAAACCAACCATTACCATCACTTGTCATCGATAAAAATGTCTTCAGTTATAATTGATGTAATTTGTGATGCCCAGGAGGAAAACACATCTATTATAATAATTCCGCATATTTTTGGTGTGAAGTTACCATGATGTTAGTTCCTTTGTTGGAACAAATTAAAGAAACTATAATTTTTATCATGACCTTTTTTTTTAACTGTAATACTTTTTGTAACCTCTTATTTGCCTAAATAGATCAACTATATACATGAAACTAAGCTGGTTGCTTAGAATAACTTGTTCTCCACTTCATTTATTGTTGAAGAAAAGGATGAATGACAAAGAAAAATAAGGCGAGATCATGAGAAAACAAGGAAGAAATAATTGTGCATGTGCTCCAGAACTGTAGCGTCCAGCTGAAAAATGATGCCTTTAATTTTAAAAACAAGTTTAATTTGTTGTACTTCACTTATTTAATTTATTTATATATATATATCAAACATGAAACAGTATTGCTTGTTTGGAAATAAGTTGACTAATTACTGTAAAAGCAATAGCCTAACAAACACATCTACTAATGCAAACTTTTAAATGCTTTTACAGGCGACAGCCTACATGGAGACGAAGTATTTATCAGACGTATTTATTTAGTACATATAGTAGATGTAGACTCCTCCTTCTTCACCAGTATCCATGGAAACGGCACAATCCACTCGTCATACTCTTTGACACACACACACACACACACACACACACACACACACACACACACACACACACACACACACACACACACACACACACACACACACACACACACACATACACACACGCACTCTCTCTTTCTCACAAACACACACATATACTCACATACACACACTCAACCTCTCACACACTGAAACACATACAGTCACAGAAACACACACTTACAGACACACACACACACACACACACTTTCACACACTCACATACAGACATACTCACACACTCTCTCAACACACTTTCTTTCTCACACACACACTCAGATAGATAGATCTTTGACATTGTTTATGGCAAGCCATCCAAATAAATTATTCATAATTCTGCATCTATAGTAGTTTGTGAAGTGTTTGGAAATAAATAATACATAGGCCTAGATTTCCGCCCACGACTGACTTCTCTCGCTGACCAACATCCGTTTATTTACAGTTTTTCTCGATTGTTTACACACATTTTCTGAAAGAATGCCTCATATTCTCAGAACTCTACACACAAATCAAAAAACACACACAATGGGCAAAACCCCTCAATTCTCCTACAAAATGAAACTTTACATTTAAAACAATGTTATTTCTTCTCAAAATGGTATTTTGTTTTCAAATGACACACACAAACCATC
The DNA here is from genome assembly GCA_036326025.1 of Chrosomus eos. Taxonomy (NCBI): domain Eukaryota; kingdom Metazoa; phylum Chordata; class Actinopteri; order Cypriniformes; family Leuciscidae; genus Chrosomus; species Chrosomus eos. The sequence goes on from CM070839.1 coordinate 32,705,219, forward strand.
ATATGAATAGACATTTATAAGAACCAGTTGAACACTGATGTGCTCAATGTAAAAGTCAAGTCAAGTCAAGTCACCTTTATTTATATAGCGCTTTTTACAATACAAATTGTTTCAAAGCAGCTTTACAGAGATAACAGGAAAACAATGTTGTAATAGTATTGTTCAATTGAAAATTAAATGTCCCCAACTAAGCAAGCCAAAAGGCGAAGGCAACAGTGGCAAGGAACCAAAACTCCATCAGGTGACAGAATGGAGAAAAAAACCTTGGGAGAACCCAGGCTCAGTCGGGGGGCCAGTCCTCCTTTGGCCAACGAATGAACAGTGTATGATTATGAGTTAGGCAGCATAATGTCAGGAGTCAGATGGGATCAGAACTTTCACGATATTATCCAGTTCATCTGGTTGGGTTGGGTCATCCGGCCGGTGAGGAGATGAGTGTGGTGGGGTGTCCATGGGCCTTCACAGCCCTGATAATGCGTGTCGTCGTGTCCATGTGATGGTCCTTCATCAGATCTGGATATGCCCTGGATCCGGCGGTCTGCGGTAAACCTCGGGATAAACAGAGAGACTAATATTAGCGTAGACGCCATCCTTCTTATGATGTACAAAGTACATCCGGAATTATGGGAAGTGTTCCCGGTTCCGGCTGATCTAATCTATGCAGCCTAACATTGAATTATAGAAATCTATAATGTGTTATGTGTATGCTAAGCCAAAGAGATGTGTTTTTAGTCTAGATTTAAACTGACAGACTGTATCTGCTTCCCGGACCGTGTTAGGAAGATTGTTCCAAAGTTTTGGTGCTAAATAGGAAAAGGATCTACCGCCAGCAGTCGATTTTGATATTCTAGGTATTATCAACTGGCCAGAATTTTGAGATCGCAATAGACGTGAAGGACTATAATGCGTTAAGAGCTCGCTCAAGTACTGGGGAGCTAAACCATTTAGTGCTTTGTAAGTAATCAGCAATATTTTAAAATGTATACGATGTTTAATAGGCAGCCAATGCAGTGTTGACAGAACCGGGCTAATATGGTCATACTTCCTGGTTCTGGTAAGAACTCTAGCGGCTGCATTTTGAACTAGCTGTAGTTTGTTTATTAAGCGTGCAGGGCAACCACCCAGTAGAGCATTACAATAATCTAGCCTTGAGGTCATGAAAGCATGAACTAATTGTTCCGCATTTGTCAGTGAGAGCATATGACGTAATTTAGATATATTTTTAAGATGGAAAAATGCGGTTTTACAGATACTAGACACGTGACTTTCAAATTAAAGATTGGTATCAAAGAGCACACCCAGGTTCCTGACTGACGTCGAAGACTTAACAGAGCAGCCATCAAGTGTTAGACAGTATTCTAGGTTATTAGGTGAGGAAGTTTTTTGTCCAATGATTAGAATCTCTGTTTTTTCAGAATTTAGTAATAGGAAATTACTGGTCATCCAATTTTTTATATCAGCTATGCATTCCGTTAATTTTGTGAATTGGTAAGTTTCGTTAGGTTTTGAAGAAATATACAGCTGAGTATCATCAGCATAACAGTGAAAGCTAATTCCATATTTCCTAATTATATCTCCTAATGGTAGCATGTACAGAATGAACAGCAGCGGTCCTAGTACTGAGCCTTGTGGTACGCCATACTGAACTTGTGATCGATAAGACATCTCTTCACTTACTGCTACAAACTGAAAACGGTCAGATAAGTATGATTTAAACCATGCTAGTGCAATTCCGCTAATGCCAACATAGTTTTCTAGTCTATTTAAAAGAGTGTTGTGGTCGATAGTATCAAATGCCGCACTAAGATCAAGTAACACTAATAGAGAGATACAACCACGATCGGATGATAGGAGCAAATCAATTGTGACTTTAATGAGAGCAGTCTCAGTACTATGGTACGGTCTAAATCCGGACTGAAAATCCTCGCAGATATTATTTCTTTCTAAAAAGGAACACAGTTGTGAGGATACTGCTTTTTCTAGTATCTTTGACAGAAAAGGCAGATTCGAGAACGGCCTGTAATTGACTAATTCTGTAGGATCAAGTTGCGTTTTTTTAACAAGCGGTTTAATCATAGCCAACTTATAGGTTTTTGGTACGTATCCTAATGACAAAGATGAATTAATGATATCTAGAAGAGGATCTATGACCTCTGGAAGCATCTCTTTCAGTAGCTTAGTCGGTATAGGGTCTAGCATACAAGTTGTTGATTTAGATGAATTAACAATTTTGCAAAATTCTTCCTCTCCTATAGCAACAAATGAATCAAAATGTTCCTCACGGAGACTACAATATACTCCCTGATGTGATACTGTAGTAGACGGTTGCATAGTTATAATTTTGTCCCTGATATTATTGTAGGAGCCATACTTACCACCTTATTTAATTTTTATAAATTTGTTAATTTAAATATCAGAATGTTGTTGTATTGTTAATTGTGTTTATTTCTCTGAGTGTGTGCCCTCTATAGGTGAGAGGGGAAAAGTTGTATAAAGGATAGGCCACCCCTGACAGGAAGGGGGCGCTGGTGCAAGAGCACACAGTCTTTTGACCGTGCACATGGAGCTAGGGTGGCATGGTGCAACAAACCTGCAAGCGGCCTAAAAGTTGTTTGTTTTGTTTTATGTTACAATGCATCTTTATTTTTGATTTAATAAACTTCAGTTATTTGTTTGGAACATCAACACGCCTCTCTGGATCTATTCATGGTACTTTGCACGCGTCAGAATCATAGCATCAGCATCTCCCACAGTGGACAAGAAACTTGTTTTCACCACTACAATTATCAATCTTATAAGTGAAGAAAGTCATTACTGCTGTGTTTCTTATAAACTTCTGGGCTTGAAGCTTTCTTTTTCGTTAGTTTAGTCACTTGTTCAAATAAATACCTAGGATTATGTTTATTTTCTTCTAATAGGGTTGAAAAATAATTAGTTCTAGCATCTTTTAAGGCCTCTCTGTAAGCAATCGAGCTCTCCTTCCATGAAATCCGAAATACCTCTAGTTTTGTTTTCTTCCAGTTGCGCTCCATTTTTCTGGCTGCTCTCTTAAGGGCCCGGGTGTGCTCATTGTACCACGGCGTTGGACTATTTTCTTTAATCTTCTTTAAGCGCAGCGGAGCAACTGTGTCTAAAGTGCTGGAAAAGAGAGAGTTAAAAGTTTCTGTTGCAATATCAAGTTCTTCTAAGCTATCTGGGATGCTGAGATTATGAAACTGTTTAGTTTAGTTTAGTTCCTTTATTATCCACAAGTGGAAATTTGTCTTTGGCTTCACTATACACCACACACAAGGAGACCAACACAAACATAAAAATATACATAAATTAAAAACAGTAACATTCCCATGCAGCTATATATAGCCTACATATCCACCCCTACTCGTGTTTATATCTTCTCAGCATTTAAAATCCGAATAGCAGTTGGCACAAATGACATCTGGTACACATTTTTACTCGCCCTAGGTTGTCTAAACCTTCTCCTTGATGGAAGCAACTGAAAGCTAGAGTGTAAGGGGTGAGATGAATTCTCTATAATAACCCATGCCTTTTCTTTTACTTTCAATAAATATATCTCATTCAATTGTCTTTGTGTCTTACCTACGATTGCGCTAGCTACGTTAACCACCCTAGACAATTTCTGCTTGGATTTAACAGTCAGAACTCCATACCACATAGTCATATTAAAAGACATAATACTCTCTACAAGAAGAGAGAAACTGATTTGGAAGATTATTGATAAAGCAATCTTTAGTGGCAGACGTGATAGGTCTAACATATTTATAACACGGAGTCGGCTTTGCAGCCTTGGCTAAATGTAATTTACACGAGACTAGATAATGATCGGAGATGTCGTCGCTCTGCTGCAGAATTTCAACGGCATCAGAGAGTATTGAGGGCGGCTTCTGTCACATTGAGTGATTTATTGCCATCATAAAGCCCCTCCCCTACCCATTTATGGCCTGCGTGGGATTTTCCCACGTTAGCCCCGCCCCTTTCCCCGCCCACTTCCGGGTATGTCATGTGACCGTGGGAGTTCCCTAGACTCAGCCCCTCATCCCCCAACCCCTCCCTTAGGGGTGTGAACATCTGTAGAGTTGTGGGGTGGGGGTGTCACCCCCACGATTACTAGCTCTTAATGTGAAAATGTTCAAAAATGATAAAAAAAACATTCAAAACAATCTTTTTTTAAGAAGGATGACAGAGTCAGAGATGAGTTTAGTGTTTTTTATTAAATACTTTTTCATACACTTTAAAACAATGTGTTAAAAAGTATATATTTTTTCTTAAAGTACTCAAAAAATGTGTTAGTGTTATTACATCAAATAGTTGTGCTTTGTAACATGGTTAAATGTTAAAATGTCATTTAAAAACGTTTTTTCAGTAAAACAAGAGTTTTTTTTTACCTTAAAATGGTTAAAACTGTTTCAAACACAGCATAATATTTAAACTATATGTTTAAAATCATTTTCAGTAAAACAAGTTAAAGAGTTTTTTTTTACCTTAAAATTGTTAAAACTGTTTCAAACACAGCATAATATTCAAACTATATGTTTAAAACCATATTAAAAAAAGACCTTACATTTTTACAAACCGTTTTGTTGAAAAAATAACACGAGTTAACCAGTTCGCTGTTTAAAGATGTGTAAAAGTGAACAGAGTGCATCTTCTCCAAAGTTGAGAGATTTTCAAGTAATCTCCGGGGGAGCATAGCGAAAACACATCTGCTTACATGAAAGATCTGCCCAGAAATGACGATCTGAAAGAGCGTTCTGAGCCACACGCAGACTCCTCCCACGACACGCCTTCCACAGCGTAAGCGTGGGAAATACAACAAGCGTCACACATACGTCACACGCACACACATAATGAAAGAGTCTCCACCTCCTTATCATGCCGCGGTCTATTTAAAAAGGAGCGCGCGTTCTGTGGGGGATACTTGGAATTTATACGCTACTGTAGACCCACAGACTCCCGAGAGATGCCTTGATGAAGCTATGATGGATTTAACTTTAGCTCCGCGAAAATTACAAGGATTGTGATTAACAAAATGAACCAGCGGAACGTGTGGAATATATTTTTCACTTGTCTGGAGGACGTGCGTGTATGATTTTGACAAGGATTACGTGAAGGCAGATTGACCAGTGTGGATATAACGATAGAAGATTTACATGGAATAGGACAACAGAGCACCATTGATTTGGTTTTCACAGAGCGAGATATTGGATTTTATTTTTTACCACGTTATGGATTGGTATGAAAAGACTGAGGAGACGGATTAACAAATGGGAATATACAGACTGCTCACGGACCACGTTAATAAATACCCACGTATTAAATAAATGTATTTAATGTAATAAATAATAAATATACTTCCTTTGCATATCCTTTGCATCCTTCCTATTGCTTTTACCGGACATCCTGTACCCATTTAATTACACTGAAGCAGAAAAGTTAAGTGAACAAATGTTCCCTGAGACACAGTCGAAGTCTAGCTACACGACATGCACGACATAACATTACATACTGTAGATAAATAACACGGGACCATGCGTCAGCTAGGTGGTAATAATATAAAGTGCCAACATAATTAACATTGTAAACATTTAGACGGAATGCCTCATGGTCTAAATTCTCTCTTATGAACGTATTTTACAATAAAACACATTGAATTGCACATACAATTAGTTGCACGCACACACATATTCCTTAGTTAACAACGCTTGATTTTAACTATTATTTACATAACAAGCGCATCTGCAAATTCTCTCTCCATTAGGCGTTTTCAAACACCACGGAAAGTTTTAGAACAGTCCACATCGCGAGCAGAGTTGGGGGGGTGTTTGGAAGAGTCCATTTCCAAAGGGGCTTTTTTACTGTTTTATAACAAATAACATGTCGCAGGAGAAGTTCGCGCACGCACACACACACACACACACACACACACACACACACACACACACACACACACACACACACACACACACACACACACACACACACACACACACACACACACACACACACACACACACACACACACACACACACACACACACACACACACACACACAAAACAACGTGCTTTAAATTTTTGATTGTGATGCAATGTATTGGGTAATTGTTATCTGAAGAAAGTTAGTATATGGTCACATAGGCCTACAGATTTAAAAATCATTCAAAACAACATCCCGATGTGCAATCATTTAAAACAAGTTTAAAAAAAATAAAGAATAGGCTACATTAAACAAAGGCTCGAGGTCTCTATACCTATGCTACTAAAGTTTAGTTTTAAGTTCCGTATGATAGGCTACATCACTCATCGACGGTAGAAATTTCATGAAGCAGGTTCTCAGTGTGTGAAGCCGAGTCTCCGACCACCTTACACTAGATTTGTTTATAATTAGGTCTGTACTAAATAACATTTATAAAAATAATAGTTGCTTAAAAAAATTAACTATCTTACTGATTTTTTCACTCTTCGATATGATAATCCACCTCACCCAATGGAGAAATCTGATCATTGTTTTGAGAATGCATTTTTGGAGTAAAAAATTATAAATCCGTTCAAAACTTTGTGCTTTAAACTTTTAAAAAAGTGAAATGTAAGCGGTAGGCAAACAGACATAGCCTACACTTTCACATACAACTTTAATAACTTTTTAAATGATACAGACCTTTAAAATACAAATGTTTATAGGCTAAAACGTATAGGCATCAGAACAATTTAAAACAGGTTAGAATGTTTTCCTTCACACAGCCTACAGATTTTAAAACCAGCTAAAAACAAAAAAAAGTCAACGTTAAATCTTTTAAAACAAGGATGTCTTTCACGAACAACTTTTAAAGATAGGCCTACCAGAAAAATAGTAAATTGTTTTAAACAGTGTTTCAAACGTGAACATTTAACATATCAACAGTTAAAAAATACATAAAACGAATAGTTTTTAAGCAAATCTTTTTAACATTTCAATTCACTACTAAACTTTTGTTTAGTTCTTAGCTAAAAATATATCTTTCACTGCCCCGCAAAGCAACCTCACGGCTCGCGCTCCGAAAGCAAAACATGAATGAGAAATAGATGGTCTGTGAGTCTCCGCCCACCTACAACTCCGACAACGCATGAGAATATGTAGGCTATGTGCAGAGGTATACCTACAGATTTCAATATTGGTAAAAAGACTTAAAACAACGTTTATATTTTATTTTATTTAGTTATTAATTCACTATTATATCTTTCTGGCCTAATATTTTCAAGTGGGCCTCTAGCACAGCGCCCCCAACACACGCACGCACACTTTACATTTACATTTTACATATGGATGAGCGTCTTTACATTTAACTACATCATGGAGAGAGAGAGAGAGCATCACTTTGTACCATGACATGTTATGCCTAGAAAACGAGAAATGATCTCTTGTCAACTCTGAATGGTATTGTGAGCTTTGGGTGATATAGGCTACTGTAAACTTTTGGTTTTCTCAAAAATAGATTGATGAAAGCTATTTTTAAAGTCGACATGAAATCAAAATGTACCCTATTTACTTTGTTAGCCCATATTGCTAGTCTTGTGGTGACCAATTAATCAGTGCATGTTAATACACAGGGAAAAAAAAAAAAAAAAATGGCTTGGTAATCTTTAATCAAAATCTGAAAAGCTACTTCTGGTCATGATGTGGCATTCCTTTTTGATGACGTCAGCTTGACGGGTTGGGTTGAAAACGTTTAACCACTCCCCTCAAGTCTGAGCAGAGATGGAGAGGAGGAGTGCTAGAATAAAACCCTCGCTCTGTTCAATATTCCCTTACACTGGGAAATCGTCACAACACTGGAGAAAAGTTGTTTTGGAACTTCCGGTTCACAGGGACTTTTAAAAACAGTAATACAACTCTTTGCTTTACAAAAACTGTTATTACACTACCCACTAAACATTGGACGTCGTATAGACGTGCAAATCATGTCTATATTGAGTCCGTCGGTCCATGACCAATTCTGGACATCTATTCGACGTCCAAATTAAGTCCACTATTTGGACGTCCAAACATGACCCAACTTGGACGTCATCTTGACGTCCAACATTTGACCTTGAACTGGGTAACTTTTTTGGACGTCATTTGGACGTCTATGACAGGTGCAGGAAATTATTAATATATAATATTTGTTTTATTTACAAATAGGGCCTATTAACATGATCAATACACATGAATACAGATTATTTAAACAAACACGATTTTTTTTATCTGTATGATTATTTATTCATGTTTTTTTTTTTACATTTTCTTGTTTTTCTTTTAACAGTTTTCTTTTATTTTAACCTTATCAAGTTATTTGTTTATGTATACATGTATTTTTGCATGTATCTATTTATTTACTTATTTAGAAATGCAATTTGTGGGAAATTATATTTCAGAAAATAATTTCATGGTATATTAGGCCTATCCACCTTATTCCTATCTAAAGAACCAACAGCAGCAAAAAAAAGTCAAGGACAGACAAAGATAGCTCTCTATCAAGGAAAATAATAAAGAAGACAATAGTTATTAAAGGACTTTGGATTTTCAACGATTTCAACCAAGGAGTAAAAATCAGTCAACGTCACTCTGATTGGCCGAGGCAGCACGAGCACATCATCAGAACCCAACCAATAAACGACACTCTGATTGGCCCGAGGCAATACGACAGGCATTTGGCGCGAGTCAGAAAGCTTCGAACATTGTTTAATGGCGTCCCATCTTTTCAGACCTTACATCTCTACAACGCTGGTGAAACATCGTTTCCTCTAACGTTAGTCTAAATTGAAGGTAAGTTCGGTCAGCCTAATGAAGTCATTGTCCATGTGTACGTCTTAGGTAGTTTGACGTTATTGTCTTAAACTTCACAATAAAGCCGCGAATGGTAAAAAAATAAACGACACCCTTTTTTTGTTCAACGTTAGCTTGCTGCTCATGGTTCGGGTTCAGTTTCGATGTTATTTTAGCTGTACACGAGAGAACATGTCGATTTGGGATGCTAAACTGTGTATTCCGATAGCATGGCATGGAGTTCTGACTGACTAACAATAGCTCAATGGCTAACAACTAGCTTGCGTCCGTAAACGGGGTTGTAGATGATGTAACCGTCACTCTGATGATTACTGTCACTCTGATTGGCCGAGGCAGCACGAGCACATCATCAGAACCCAACCAATAAACGCCACTCTGATTGGTCTGAGGCAACACGACAGCCATTTGGCGCGAGTCAGAGCTTATGTTCAAACATTAAATGGCGGCACAGCTTTTCAGACGTTAACGGTAAATCGCTGGTGAAACTTCGTTTCCTCTAAATTGAAGGTAAGTTTGGGTAGCCTAATGAAGTCAATTGCCATGTGTACGTCTTAGTTTGGCTTTATTGTCTTAAACTTCACAATACAGCCGCGAGTGGTAAAGCAAAAAAAAAAAAAGTGCCGTGAATGCTAACACCCTTGCGTTAGCATTCACGGCACACATTTTTTTTTTTACGTTAGCGTGCTGCTCATGGTTCGTGTTCAGTTTCAATCTTATTTTCGTTGTACACGAGAGAATGTCAATTTGGGTACTTTACGGCACGTATACCGATAGCTGCATGGCATGGAGTTCTGACTGACTAACGTTAGCTCAATTGCTAACTAGCTTGCGTCCATAAACGGGGTTTACAGATGAAGTAACCGTCACTGATTATTATACCGTCACTCTGATTGGCCGAGGCAGCACGACAGGCATTTGGCGCGAGTTAAGAGCTCAAACATTGTTAAATGGCGGCCCAGCTTTTCAGACGTTACATCGCTGGTGAAACATCGTTTCTTTTAAATTAAACAGTAAAGTTCAGTCAGCCTAATTAAGTCAATGTCCATGTGTACGTATGTTAGTTTGGCATTATTGTCTAAACTTCACAACAGCCGCGAATGGTAACATAAAAAAATAAACGGTACACTTTTTTTAAATATCTTTTTTTTTAACGTTAGCTTGCTGCTCATGTTTTTGTTTAGTTTCAATGTTTTAGCTCAGGGGTTCTCAAACTCGGTCCTGGAGGGCCACTGTCCTGCAGAGTTTAGTTCCAACCCTGATTAAACACACCTACCTGTGCGTTTCTAGTGATCCTGAAGACCTTGATTAGCTTTCTCAGGTGTGTTTGATCAGGGTTGGAGCTAAACTCTGCAGGACAGTGGCCCTCCAGGACCGAGTTTGAGGAATATTAACTGCACTTATAACGGTAGGGCTGTGACGGTATGGGACTTTTTTCTCACTGCGGTGAAGCAAGGAATCTCACAGTTTGGCGGTTAACCAGGAAAAAAAATTACCCGCAGTCGCGTAACACACTGCAGATGCGATCAAGAACATAGCTTGTAAATGATTATCAAGCAGTATTCTTTATTAAATTAACATTCATATTAAACAAATAAATATTAACTATTAATTAGGCTAAACTTAAACTTTTTAATATTTATAAAGCAGTTTTCTTTATCAACAGCAAATTAACATTTATATTAGCCTAAATTGTAAATAACAATAAATAACTATGAATTGTGCTAAACTTAAACAACCTTTTTTAATAATTATTATTAATCCTTATATTAATTATAATAATCCTCATTATTTTACTTTCAAAAATTAACATTTATGTTAATGTGTATAATATTAATAATTAACTATTATTAGGCTTAACATAAATAAACCTTTTTTTTTAAAGTGCAAAATAAAAGCTTTATTTTTTAGGTTTTGTGACAGGAAAACATACATAATTAGAAGTTATTATTTGAATTTGTTCGTTTTAAAGTGGACATTTCCAGCTACATAGGCGATATTTAGTTTCAGTTCTCGTGCTTCAGTTCACAGAGATCATGAAACCGCGCCTGATTGTTTTATTTTATTTGACAAAGGCACAACGTTTTTTTGTTATTTTGAGTTTACACACAAATAAAAGTAGTTGCTAATAACAAGTGGCTGCTAGATAGTTACCATTCTTTGTTAAAATCAAGCTATCTCGTTTTGGCTCTTTTAGGGGCTTTTACAAAACATTCACTCCGAATATTGTCAGAAATTATGAAAAAAATTTGGTCATTGAACTCAAATAGCATAATGTGCTAGTGTGCTCTAGCCTATATTAGTTTGTAATACTGCAACACTTAAAGGATTAGTTCACTTTCAAATAAAAATGTCCTGATCATCCCGTCCCCCCATCATCCAAGATGTCCATCAGTCGAAAATAAATGAAGGTTTTTAAGGAAAACATTCCAAGATTTTTCTCCATATAATAGATTGAAATGGCAACCAAATATTCAAAGAAGGTTCAAATGTTCCTCAATGCAGCTTCAAAATCCCTTCACGATCCCAGTTGAGAAATAAGAGTTTTACCTAGCAAAACAATCTGCCATTTTGTAAAAAAAAAAAAAAAAATGTTGGACAATTTTGAAGTTGGAGAACAAAATGAGTTGTAATTTTTCACAGACAAATACACACAGACAAATAACTTGGATGATGTGGTGCCTGACCTTTTCAACGTCATGACGCAATGTGCGGTGCAGCTCGGAGATGTGCAAGATGGGCATTGGTGGTTAAAAAGTATATACATTTTCCTTAAACAATTTCTTTTTTGATTGAAGAAAGACATACATGGACATATTGGTTGATGTGGGAGTGAGTAAATTATATGGATATTTGTTTTTCTTGAAAGTGAACTAATACTTTAACATTTGTGTGATGGAGAAATGACAACTTTAAGGTGTTTAACCCATATTTTCTTCTCATGTGCTCTAAGGAGTGAGGTGTCCTTCTCTTTTGGCAGAAAAACCACTTAAACAAGGTACATTTCAAACAAGATCTTATCCTCTTTCCTTTTGTACAGGCCCCTGTAAAAAAAAAAAAAAAAACAGTAAAACTTAACAAATTATCATTAATAACTGTGTTTACAGATGACTTTCAGATTAAGACAGTGGCGCAAACGCAAAAGAGAACTGGATCAACTGCTCCGTTATTCTGACAGTGACGAGGACATTGAAAATGATTGCAACAGTGTGCCTGGTACTCCAAGTAGGCCTAGTTGTAGCAGTGACTGTGAACCTAGGACCCCAGATAGTTTAATGAGTGACAGTGTTCTTGGGACAGATGATTTTAACTTTGAGACTGATGTGGACTATTGCTCTACTGATTCGGAACAGGAACCAAAAGAAGCTGAAGTGACCAGCTTAGAGGACGAACTGAGACCGTGGGCGTTAGAGCACAAATTGACACACCGAGCGCTTAATGGACTATTGCCCATATTAAGAAAGCAAGGGCACCTATTGCCTGTGGATTGCCGGACACTCCTTGCTACACCACGGCATAACACAACAGAGCCTAAATGTGGTGGCCAGTACAAGTACTATGGCTTAGAAAAGGGTATCTGTCGTTTTTTAAGTCAGATGGAAAGTAAAGATGTGCACCTCACCGTAAACATTGATGGCATCCCACTTTTCAGAAGTAGTGGTGTCCAATTCTGGCCAATACTGGTGAAGTGTGGCCATTTTGATCCATTCATTGTAGCCATGTTTAGTGGACAAAGTAAGCCCCGTCCTCTGGAGGAGTATTTAAAAGACTTTGTGACTGAATACAAACAACTCAAGGACAATGGAATAGTTTTTAAAGGCCAGACTTACACTGTCAATATTGATGCTCTGATATGTGATGCCCCAGCAAGAGCATATCTGAAATGTATTAAGGGTCATACTGCCTATGAGAGTTGTGAAAGATGCTTAATCAAAGGTACTCGTGTTGAGAGAAGAATAGTTTTCTGTGAACAGGAATGCACTTCTCGAACAGATGATTGTTTCGCCAGAGTGGAATACAGTAACCACCAAACTGGAATCAGCCCCTTCATTGCAGCAGGAATTCCTTGTGTCAGCTCCTTCGTCCTAGATTACATGCATGTCGTCTGCTTGGGAGTAGTTAGGCGCCTGTTAATTTACTTGACTCGTGGCCCAAAGGTCTGTCGTTTATCTGTGAGGCAAAAGGATGCAATTTCACAAAAACTAATTGCACTGAGAGGGAAGATGCCAAGTGAATTTGCTCGACAACCGCGGGGTTTGCATGAAATTGACAGGTGGAAAGCCACTGAACTAAGGCAATTTTTGCTGTACACGGGTCCTGTGGTTTTGAAAACCGTGTTGTCCCCCGAAAAATACGAACATTTCTTGTCATTGACAGTATCCCTGTCGATAATGCTGGAGTCAGATGAGCGGATTCGAAATGCCTATCTCCAATACTCTCAGGACCTCATCAAACACTTTGTAATGTGCTGTGCTGACCTGTATGGCAAGACCTTTCCTGTATACAACGTACATGCACTAATTCATCTCAAAGAGGATGCAAGCCACTTCAACTGTTCCTTGAATGACATTTCCTGTTTTCCATTCGAAAACTACCTACAACAAGTCAAGAAACACGTGAGGAGCGGGAGAAGTCCCTTGGAACAAGTGACTAGGCGTTTGTCTGAAATCGAGCAATCAGAAGTGGACAAGAGCCAAAAAAAACCTAAAGTGTTTGTCTCTGTTAAAGAAAAGGACAGTTGTTTTCTTTTGAGGGACAATAGCTTTGCATTTGTTCGACAGAAAAATGCAGATGGGACTTATGCTTGTGAAATTCTGCACCAGCGTCGCACTTCACCGCTATTTCACCAACCATGTAGCTCTGGACTTCTGAACATAGTGTGCATAGGAAATGGTCATGTCAGGATGAAAAATGCATTACTGCAAGAAAGAGATCTGTTCCGGAAGGTGGCCTGCCTCCCACAAGAAGCTGGTGGTTTTGTCCTTATACCCCTTCGCCATGGTCTGGAACACACACATTAAGGTTACTTTTTTTCTTTTTTAAATTCCATCAGAGATCATCATAGCTGATCACCTCTTTCAATCCGTTTGTTTTCTGTATCTTCCTTGGTGACTCCTGCATGTCCTTTTTTACTGCATCCATAAAACTCCCCAGGCCCCTCTGTTTCTCTCTCTCTCTCTCCCTCTCTCCCTCTCTCTCTCTCTCTCTCTCTCTCGCCCGCCCGCCCGCCACAATATTCCACTCACAATGTAACCATCATAGCCCTTACGTGTCCAGACCCTCTCAACCTCTAAACTTTGACCCTAAAATGTTAAATTTATCCTTTCCAGGTCATGTACTCGAGGGCAGTTTGGAGGGAGGGTACCCAAGAGGAGGAGGGTGTAGTTCCTGACTGTTGGATTGACCGAGAAATGAGAACAGTCAGATGGCCACGTAAAATGAGCGTTATAAAAACAAAAAAAGCTATAAAGGACAAAATTATCCCCCAGGATGATTGGATGACATTCTCATTAATTAAGATAAAAATGAGTTCAGGCAAGTTTTTAAAAAAAATTCTGTTCATCAAATAGATTTATAGAAAATTAAATGCATTGCCATGTCAAAATATTGTTGGATTCTTTTTGTTTTAAGTTCAATTGTCTAATTTATAGATGAGCGTCGTGAATGTGACAACTACAACCTGACCAGCCAGGCAGAGGACGACGACGATGATGATGAGGTGGTTAAATCGACGAGGAAGCGCACTAAAAAAGGAATTCCAGAGGGTTTTGTTAGCATGGGTAATATGTTTCTCATTCTCAGATACTTTATACATTTGAAATATAAAATCAATTGATACAAATTGGGCAGAATTGAGTTTTTTTTTTTTTTTTTTTTTTTGCAGAATTATCGGATTCAGATGAGTGTGTCAGGGGTAATGGGTTTTCTCCTAAATGAATTTATAATTGCAGTTTAAAAATGAATCAAATTCTTTGATATATTTTGAGATGGATATCCTTAGCTTTACATTACCTCTGTATAGGTGTCAAGAAGCTACCCCCCTTCCCTTCTGCACCAAGGAAGCTACACTCCATTGAGGACACCAGCATGTTTCACAATACTTGTGAGTACTGATGACAACTTGCGTAAATAGTGTGTTGTGTACAAAATTAGTAACAGGCTCATGCATGTATTTTAGCCCATGCAGATGGTGCCATGTCTGGCCAAGTGGAGCATGCGGACAGTGAAAAGTCCACTCCTAGTAAGTTTACCCCTTGCACAAAACATTGCACTGCACAAAGTCATAGTCCATTCAAGATGAGTTCCTCCCTGCTTGTGAAGTAAGGTAATCTCTTTTAAATATACATCATGTAAGTAGTCACAGGCTCATTCATGTGTTTTAGCCCGTGAAGATGGAGCCATGTCTGGCCAAGTGGAGTGTCCAGATAGTCCCAGGGGCAATGAAAGTTCAACTCCCAGTGAGTATTTACTTTTCCCCAACCATCGCGTTGCACAAAGTCGTAGTCCATTTAAGACGAGTTGGTTTTCCCTCTAAATTAAGTGTAGTAATGACCCAAGTATTTCATTTATTAATTTAGTTTATGCAACATGACCGTACTTGCAGTCTCACTCATGTGTTTCAGACTCAAGTCAAACCTTGAATGTCCTTGTGGAAGCCTTCTCTGGCCCGGAGAAATGTGCAGCCAGATCTCGGTGCAAGGATATTTCCGGTGAGTATTCACTTTATCTGTTGCACCAACCTAAAGTCTATTCAGGACAAAGTGTTAAGGCTGATTTATAATTCTGCGTCAGACCTACGCCTGAGCCTCTATGCTATAGACTACACTCTTTTCATTCGCTTCTGCGTTCTCATCGTTGATGTGCAATTACCCATTCAGAAGGGAGCATGTGAAAACGGAGGGAGCTGTTCTAGCAGACTAATCACAGCGCTTGCGTCCATTTAGAATTGATGCGTTGTTACATTTTTGGAGAGGTGCATGTCAGGGTGTGCCAAAGGGTACGCTACACACAGCCTACAATGTAGCTACGACGGGAGGTCGACGCAGACCTATACATTTTTTACTCACTGCTTGAGAATCAAGTTTGGTAATGATTTATTTTATTGGTTTAATTACATGTTTCAGACTTGTCTGGCTTAGAGGGGTGGCGTGTGCCAGTTTTTACCCTTACAATAATTGTACAACTTTGAATATTCTTTGTTTTCTTCGCCCTAAAAAAAAGCTAGCACAGCACCTCAGAGCAGAGACCTGTCGACGCCCAGTAAGTATTCATCTCATCACACTTTAAACGGTCACTTTTGTATTTTGTCAGGTCTTGTGAAATGTAAGAATATTCTTTGTTTTCAGGATCCCGTCATGCAGCAAGAGGTCATGCGAGGGATGGCTATCGCTCCAGGTAAAGAAGCAGAACAGGGCACAGTGTTAGTAGTGGCAGGCTCCTTCTGGTTGGTCTTCAGCCCTTATTTTTGTCAACCAGTAGGTCTTAGTATGTTTTTGTCAGTTATTAATGTAATGTATGTAAATGTAAGTGATTACATTTAAGTGTTATTAGGTCCAGCAGTGGATCTACCTTCAGGTCCTGGGACAGTGATTATTCAAGGCCAACCTTCAGGTCCAGACATGATGGGTCACGGCACAGTGATGGTGCGAGGCACACAGTCTTCATATCACTGCTATATTACTTTGTATGTGACTAATACATTGATCTTGTACAGACAGGGCCAGACATTGTGACCGATCCCGTAGTGATGCCCCCAGCCCCCCAGTCAGGTCCAGACATGGTCAAAGGGCACAGCGTTGTGATGACCGATCCCGTAGTGATGCCCCCAGCCCCCCAGTCAGGTCCAGACATGGTCAAAGAGAACAGAGACGTGATGGCCGATCCCGTAGTGATGACCGATCCCGTAGTGATGCCCCCAGTCCCCAAGCCAGGTCCAGACATGGTCAAAGGGCACAGCGTTTAGATGACCGATCCAGTCCCCAAGCCAGGTCCAGACATGGTCAAAGAGAACAGAGACTTGATGACCGATCCCGTAGTGATGAAGCACAGCGACATGATGCCCACAGCCCCCCCTATCACAGGAATGGTGAGTAGTCGCTGGGTTCACACTGCGCTCAATTAGGATTATTTGGTAACACTTTATAATAACTGCATGCTATTAATCATGTCATTCTTTCTTCAGTCGAAAAGAAATTAAGGTTTTTGATGAAAACATTCCAGGATTTTTCTCCATATAATGGACTTCAATGGGTTCCAAACAGTTCAAGGTCCAAATGAGAGTTTCAGTGCAGCTTCAAAGGGCTTTAAACGACACCAGACGATGAATAAGGGTCTTATCTAGCGAAACGTTCGCTCATTTATAAAATATATACAAAAGTTTAAGTTTTATAAGCTCAAATGCTTACCTTGCTCTGTTCTGTGATGCTTGTTCGTGACTCTCCTTTTCAAACTCGTTTATCAAAATGAACAAATCTTTTTTCGTGTCATTTGGTTCATTCAACGAACGAATTGACTCGGGGAAAAGATTTGTTACCAAAAAATTTATTTTCAACTAAAGACATGGACATCTTTGACATGGGGGTAAATTGTCAGCAAATTTTTTTTAAAAGTGAACTACTCCTTTTAATGATTATTAGCGTGTAGTTATTATAAAGTGTTTCCGATTCTTTTATTCAGGTGGTGATCATGCCTGTTAAACAGTGCACACATTGACAAGAAATCAAGTAATTTAAAGGTGTTTGTTTTTTACAACACCACAGCTTTCATCTAAGCACTTTGCAGTTCAGCAAGTTTTGTAGATGTACCTCTGACCGTTATATTGCAGATTTAATACTTATCTTCTAATAAATCTGTTAAGTTGCATCATTTGATATCTTCTAAAAATTTTTTTTTTTTTTTTTTTCAGATGCAGTGACTGAGACTGGGAGATGGGCCTTCCCATTGCCATGGGGTGGTAAGCATTGATATATTGGCAGTGGAGAAGACTCTTTTAAGAGTACCACCTTCTCTCTTCCTGCACTGTTCTCTCTGTCCACAGAAACTGCTTTTCAGTAATAGGCTTGTTGGTTTCTATCGTGTCAGATGATGACATTTCTTTGGACTTGTTTCTTTCTCCAACACTGCTGTACAAATAACAAACACTGAAGCTGATTACAAAAACAATTGTGAGTTAGCTGAGCTTACTGTTCTAATTGGAGCATTATAATCAACAAATGTGTTTATTATAGTGTTCCAGAAAAAGGTCCTGACCATACTGGTCGACATCCGCCATCGCTTGAAAGAAGCGCAGCCTGCCTCTTCTGCTGTCCACATTGAGAGGATTGAAACCATGGAGGACTTTGAGATACAGGAGCAACGGATCTCTGATACACAGGCCTTTGAAATCCTGGTAGGTTTTACAAGTCTGGAAGTAATGGATAGCCTAGAATAAATTAAAACAGTGCACTTGCACACTGTGATTCCTCTGGGGAGTGTCAGTCAAGTTTATCATGGACTTCTTTCAACAGGTGCTGCAAATTTCGAGAATCGGTGGGCGGAACACCAAGGACTGTGTCCACAAAGTGTTGGACAGGTATCTACAACATTTTTTGTATGTTCTCTTTTGCCTTCTTTAAAAAAATGTTGGAATAGATAAATTAAATGAAAAAATACAAGTTCATAACCAAATGTATTGTGAGATGGACCAGCTGTGCTTGACAAGGAGATGGGTAGGATAAAAGGAGGACCAAGGGACACTGATCAGCTAGTGTAAATGGTTTATTGCATTTGAAATGTTCCTACATATATCCTTGACATTAATTTATTGAAATTTATTTTTCTTTAGGCTCCTTACCAACAGCCTCATGGCCAAATTTAATTTGAAGGGCAAGGGGAAAAGGGGGAAACGCCCTTTAGAGGGAACAAAGGTTTATAGAGCAATAAAAGGTAAGTCCAAGTTTCATGTTGACAAGTCTATTAAAAAAAAAAATGTCCTTCCCTTCTGACTGTAAAAAAAAAAGCAATGCCAATTTATCTATCTTGAATTTATTAATCCACAAGAGGTGTTACAGCATTAAGAAACAAAAATGGCAAAGTTGAAAGTAACAGATGGTAAATGATAGTCACAATTCTCTCAATATTATTCCCCTCTCATGGCATAAAGGTGAGGTCATTACAAACTGTTATACCTCTGGGTATGAATGACTTCCTGTGGCGGTCCTTATTACTTTGAAGCTGAAGTAGCCTTCAACTGAAAACAGTCTGCTCTGACAAATAGTTGATGTGTTGTATTATCCAGGATACTCCACTTTTTCTGGAAATAGGCTAATTTTACAACTCCTGCAGAGTTAAACAGTTGAGTTTTACCATTTACGATTTTCTGATATTTAGAGTATCAGTAACCAGACAGTTTCTGGTCCCATTGACTTCCATAGTATATATTTTTTCCTAATATGGAAGTCAATGGGACCAAAAACTGTCTGGTTACTGATTCTTCTAAATATCAGAAAATCAGATGAATGGATTAGAAAAATGGTAAAACCCAACTGTTTAACTCTGGAGGAGTTGTACAATGAGCCTATTTCCAGAAAAAGTGGAGTATCCCTTTAACTAACTTTTATTTTATTTTTTGTGCAAAATTATTCTCAATAGTAATTTCTATGGAGTCCAATGTGTTTCCAAGTAGAGCCTTGTGCGGGACCGTTTTCTTCATCCCGCCGAATTTCTGACCATTACCGCCCGCTCCCGCAACGGATGTTACACTCAATCCCAATGCAGCCCTCTACAAAGCACAAAGCTAGCTTTTGTAAATTGCACAAAGCACAACAGGTTGATACAACTGAACGTTATTAGAAAGTGTTTTCAGTGTTTTAAGTCATTTATAAGTGATTGATTGAACTAATCATTTACAAAACATTCATAAATGTTTACCAAGTGATGTGCTAACACTTCATGTATGTTTTGTAAATTGTTACAAGTCATTTACAATTGAATAGTCATGTTTTGTAAATTATTAATCATTAACTATACGTTTCATAAATGTCAGGTGCCCATTCACAGGTCAACACCTGTTATAGATTTATAAATGCATGAATTAATCATTTACATTTTCTGCATCACTTGTAAATGTCTTACACTTCATTCATAGGTTACCACTTCAAGAATCAATAAGGCATAAGATCTACGAATGCTTGGTAACACATTTACAAGCAATTAGTATACACTTTAGATTAGGGGATACAGAAAGTGTTGTAAATGATTTATTCATGCATGTACACACTGTTAAACTGTTACCCGTTTCAAACGATCTTTACATGAATACAAGACATTTACAATACATTCCCCCTCTAATTGCTACATGCATACATAACTTTTTTCTTTTTTTTTTAATTTATTAAACATATTCGTGTTTTATAAATAATTTACTAATTACTTGTAAATAAATTGAAACGGAATTTACAAAAATTCATAAAAGATTACCAAATGATACTAATATTTTATGTATGTTTTGTAAATGATTAGTTCATTAACTAACCACTTATAAACTTACAGACTTACAACTGAACGTTATTATAAAGTGTTGCCAATGGTCAACATTCTAATGCACACATTAAAGGATCCAAGCTTTCAAAAAAAAAAAAAAAGTACTTTGCTTAGTCCCTTCTTGTAGTTAGCTTAAGTGTTAGTTAACAGTTGCTGTGATGGCTTTGTATTTATCCTGTAATGGATGCAAGGAAACATATTTTTGCTTTCAAATGTGGGGTCTTTGGTGAATGATTGCAGATTGCCTTTGTGTATATATCTAAATTTATTTTTCTGCTTGTGTAGAAGGGATCATGAAATTTGATTCTGCAGCCACAGAGGAGCAAATCAAGTTTCACGTTTCTGACCATCTCAAGCATGCGCCGCAAAGACTGGGAGGTGGAGGATTCGCTGCGCCCTGAGCCAAGACGAGAGGACTTGAATTAAAATTGAAATAAGTTACAATCTAATCATTTGTTCATAATTGTTCTTGATATGTCTGGTGCCCTTCAATTATAATCGAATTATTTGTTCATAAATTAAATTACAATCTAGTTATTTGTTCATAATTGTGCTTGATATGTCTGGTGCCCTTCAATTACAATCGAAATATTTGTTCATAATTAAATTACAAATGAATCATTTGTTCATAATTGTGATTTATGTCTGGTGCCCTTCAATTATAATGTAATTATTTGTTCATTAATTAAATTACAATCTAATTATTTGTTCATAATTGTGCTTCATATGTCTGTTGCCCTTCAATTATAATCTAATTATTTGTTCATAAGTGTGCTTGATGTGTCTGGTGCCCTTCTAATGCTATTCAGGGCAATTTATTTTTGAATAAAGATGAAAATGGTGATTATTGAATTGTGATTTATTTGTATGTGTATAATTACTGTTGTACAGTTATAAAAACGACGTCTAATATAAGTAGATTTTACGTTGAAAAGACGTCCATAAGTAACTACATTTGGACTACAAATAGCCCTTACACGGAGGTCCCACAGACGTCCAAATTAGACGTGCAGTTGACGTCGAAAAAAAGACGTCATCTGGCGTTTCAAAACAACCCCTTCATTGGACCAAATTTGGACGTCCAAAAATGACATGAAAAAGACGTCACACTGACGTCACGTTGCGCAGTGGGTAAAACAAGACACAAAATAGGATATTTAATTTACCCCTACAGCTAGTCATATAGTTAATTCTTTTTTTTATTCTGTATTTTTACAGACCTAAAACCATGATTAGAAGTAGTCAAGGACACAAACGATTTTGAACATTTATATACATTTGTGTGTTGCAAAAGCAGAAGGCTATCTTCTTTAAATAAAGATTTACCTCTATTTATGCCTTAACTTCTTTAAAATAACCAGGTGACCTGCGTTATCTCTGTGATTACTTGATTAGTAATATTGCGAGAGGTTTCCTCACACGAGTAAAAGCACTTTAGATGTGTTTGTGGCAAACACATTGTATTTACTTAGACTTTTTAAATGTATTTAACATTTTAAATGTTTTTCTTCTGTCCAACTTACATTTCATATATGAATTACCTGAGACGTTTAACAACCACATATATAAGGGAATGCATGTTGATTAGTACACTGTACCCCTACCATCACTGTATATTCTGAGGAAATATCAGTTACTTACTTGGGATAATCTCATTAAATTCAAAAACATTTGTTTAATTTATAAAATCAGACATGGTCTAGCACCTCATGCTTTCTGTGTGCATTTAAACATTATATATTTATTTTATATGAATTGTATTTCTTAACCATAATGTAATTTTATTTTTGTGGTTTTATACCTGCGGTTATCTTTAAGGTTGCCTTTTATTACACCCGGCTGAGGGACTAACGATGAAAATTAGCACTTTTGAGCTAACTTGGGTACATTCACATTGTTTTAATGCTGATTAATGTAACAAAGCCATATGAGAATGTTCTCTAACACCAAATAAACAGATAATGGAATGTTTGCAATCTACAATATGTTAGACATTACTCAGTATACATGTGTGTAAATAATTGTGCTTGAATCTTTGGGCGTATTTTACACACATCAACATATTTTGTCTGAAAATGTTCCACAGTCTTGTAAAGCCTATGGACTAACTTTAAAACATAATCTTTATACAGAAATCACACGTGCCCAAAACAAACATACAAGATTCAAAAAGACCAAATCAAAGAGGGATGAAAAGCATTTGTTTATAAGAAATACACAAAAGTTTGCAAATGACGGTTTATCATTAGTTTTTAGTCATCTTATGCTCAGATAGCAGATGACAGCGTTCACATCTTGTTTCTCGGATTGTACGTGTTTTAGGTGAAGACTTTTCTTTATAGAATTTATAGTCTTTCTGTTTGAGAATCTATCTATGATGCTGAATCACACAAAGTATTAACACGAAAAGTAAGTGCATGCTGTTTTACACTTAAACTATTACCACAGAATCACTTGAGTTAAATTAAAGCTTGAGTTAAGTTACAACCAAACTTATCGTCATACCTGTTGTACCAGACACAAATTGTTCTAACAAATCTTTTTTTGTTTTATAAATACACTTTTCTTAGTTCTAAAAATATCGGGGCTATATGAAGTTAATACACAATGAAACGAAAATAATGCTACCAAATATGTCTGACACAATGTTTTTAAGAAAAGGCAGTGTTTTGAAATACAGATGTTTTTTCTATTGACAAACCTATGCAATTCCAATGATCTCACCCCGGTGGTGTTTAACATCCAAGAACTGAAGAAGCAGTTCTTTATGCAAAAAAGCTAATTAATTAAAAAATAACAACACTACAAATACCTTAAGTTATAGTAAACATTTACAATGTGTAATTCTGTCAGTTTGACATGCCGTATACCTGTACCACATTATTGTAATGCAAACACATTTGAGTGTTAACGTTACCTGTCCTTGTAAAGGATGTGGATAAAATTCAAGTATAATCTTTATGCAGCAATCACGCATCCACAATTTACTAGAAAAGTGTGCACTGTGTATAAGAAAATACATGTAAACTCAATTTAAACAGCTTGTCTATTATTGAAAAGATGCCGTGTAACACAGATATGGATATAATACGAACCATTTGTCCATTTTTTAAATGCTGCTAAACAAAAGAATGAAGATCATTTAATTATTATTATTATTATTATGTAATACCTCCTAATGGTCTGGATTAGGGTTGCATGGTGTAGGCCTATAGATTTTTTATGATCTCAGACATGACCACAAAATATTTTTAAAAAACAATTTATTTAAACAATATATTGAGAGATAAACAGTATATTCATACATTGAAACGTCATACAATATATTCATACATTGAAATGTTAAAAAGTAAAAGTAAAACAATAGTAATGACATTAAAGTTTGTCTAACCAGGAAATAAATTTTTTGCAGGCTGTGTTATCTCGCTCTAGGATGTAGCTGAGTAGAGTTTCAACGATTTCGCAGACGGCACAGAGTTTCTCATTTTTTGAAAACAGTGACGCACATAGATCTGTTACAAACGTACACATACAGAGAACTTCAAACTCGTCCCTACAATCAAACACCACACCCAGAACTTTTCTGAGGATTACACAGATCGGCTCGTTGGCATTAAGACACACGATCGTAACATCACGCCATGAATTTGTTAGGCCTCTTACAATCATTTCATTTTTGAGTTTTGTTACACGACTGGTATCTCCCGCACAGTCCTTATTCGAATCACACGCTGCATCGATGATCTTATGCATCAAGTCAATCATCTGGCCTCTAAAATAATCTTCAAACATAGAGTCTATGGTATCTCTTAAACGGCACTCTTTGCTCATGGCACAGTCAAACACCGTAGGCTTGTGCGCAGCATCTTCAGAACTCAAAGGGGAGTTATGCTCCATCATGCTTTTAGTCCGAAGTTTTTAGATTTTTAGAACAAAACTTCATGGATGGTGTAAACTTTGTCCCCTATCCGATGTTGAAAGATTCGGATAGTTCCTGGAATGTCATGTGATTGAGTCGTTGCAGCACGATCATCCAAGTCTTGTGCATTAACACTCTGAAGTTGTGGGTTATGGGTCAGATCCTCCATAGTGATGTCAGAAACACAATGCGTGTCATGCTCAGGTATATAAGAATGTTGAAGCGTTCTTTGGTTGTCCATGTAACAATCAGACAATGTTCATTCAACCTTTGATCGCTGAGATGTTGTAGTAGTAGAGCCGTCTACGTTGGAACTCGTACTGTCCTCTTAGGTCAGCTCTGTCAGGAGGTCACCAGCTCTGTGTCTCTCTGTGAGATTATCAGGGTGGGTATATAAACCCACTGGAGGGGGTTGTATAGGGGTGTAGCCGTCATGACGTCGTAAACAGTGGGTGTAACTGTTGTTTAGTGACTTTTAGTGACTTAGTGATTTTCACTCCAATTACAAAATTTTGATTAAACATTACAAGGTCAAAACATATGTACGGGTGGATTGTTCGCAATAAGAGTTGTAACAAGTATTAATAAAGTAGATAGGAAGTAAAAGAAAAACATTTACCAAATATTAAAGTAACACTATGTAGTTTTTTCAACCTTCATAATATATTTCCAAGACCCTTGTGATGGTACAGCGACTTAAAATAAGTTAAATGACACGTCTGCCATCGCCTGACGGTGTCGCTTTTAATGGCACTATGTAACTTCGGGTTTCGGGTAGGAACCCGTGCACAAAAACAACTACAAAACTCGACTGCTTTACGTCAAGCGCTACAATAGTCATTATTTCGTTTTTCTTCGTTTCTGATGTTGCAATACATCATCCTTTCATGAAATCATGTAACATACTCTACCTTGTCTGTGGACGTCGTTCATTCTGAAGCCGGTGCTGGGTAAACAGCGAGCGTGCGTGCGACGCTAGGCTCAATTATTTAAGACAGCGGCAATGGACAATTTCGTTTCCAACCAGTAGGGCGACCGAAGAGGAAAAGCTACTTAGTGTTACTTTAAGATGTTAAAGTTCAGTTATAAACCTTTAGAGCTTTCAAATGTATTTAGTTAAAATTAAAACAAGATATATCACATGAAACATGTAATTACCGAATTCATTGTTTAATAACTTCAATAGTTATTAAGCACCAACTGATTAAAGTTTTTTTCTTCAGACAATGTGACAGAAGTAATTTTATGATAAATCATCGTGCACTGCTGCACTGTGCTTTGTTGAATGCACAGAATTTGAGGGTCACTTATAGATTTCAATTTAACGCACATTTCACAACTCTTGTAAATGCTTTATTTAGTGGTACATTAGATGATGTAGGAAACTCCGGCGATAGTTGTGAGAGAGAGAGAGACATACGCAAGACATTTCTACGGTTGATGACATTCTAAGAAAGCATAGTTGTTTTCAAAGTTTGTTTTTCAAAGCGTAAGGGAAATAGACACGATGCAATAGATTGAGAATGGCGATGTTAAATGGAAAGAATAAAAATTAATTATCCCACCTTTCACTTAAAAATAAGTATCATTTAGAATTCATTATCTTAACTGTTGTTTAGTGACACACATAACATAACTGTGTATAAATGATTGTGCTGTGAAATGCACATCTTTAAGTGTAATAGACAGGTTTGATGTGTAATAGTTTTTTAGGTAACAGAAAAACAGCAATACTCATCTTTCATCTCGATGTTTCGTAGAGATAGCAGAAATATGTTGTCAAATAAATATGTTGTAAAAGAAATGTAGAAGTCGTGTAGAAGGACGGTCATTTAACTTATTTTAAGTCGCTGTACCATCACAAGGGTCTTGGAAATATATTATGAAGGTTGAAAAAACTACATAGTGTTACTTTAATATTTGGTAAATGTTTTTCTTTTACTTCCTATCTACTTTATTAATACTTGTTACAACTCTTATTGCGAACAATCCACCCGTACATATGTTTTGACCTTGTAATGTTTAATCAAAATTTTGTAATTGGAGTGAAAATCACTAAGTCACTAAAAGTCACTAAACAACAGTTACACCCACTGTTTACGACGTCATGACGGCTACACCCCTATACAACCCCCTCCAGTGGGTTTATATACCCACCCTGATAATCTCACAGAGAGACACAGAGCTGGTGACCTCCTGACAGAGCTGACCTAACAGGACAGTACGAGTTCCAACGTAGACGGCTCTACTACTACAACATCTCAGCGATCAAAGGTTGAATGAACATTGTCTGATTGTTACATGGACAACCAAAGAACGCTTCAACATTCTTATATACCTGAGCATGACACGCATTGTGTTTCTGACATCACTATGGAGGATCTGACCCATAACCCACAACTTCAGAGTGTTAATGCACAAGACTTGGATGATCGTGCTGCAACGACTCAATCACATGACATTCCAGGAACTATCCGAATCTTTCAACATCGGATAGGGGACAAAGTTTACACCATCCATGAAGTTTTGTTCTAAAAATCTAAAAACTTCGGACTAAAAGCATGATGGAGCATAACTCCCCTTTGAGTTCT
Source organism: Chrosomus eos (assembly GCA_036326025.1). Classification (NCBI taxonomy): domain Eukaryota; kingdom Metazoa; phylum Chordata; class Actinopteri; order Cypriniformes; family Leuciscidae; genus Chrosomus; species Chrosomus eos. The sequence goes on from CM070839.1 coordinate 32,732,065, forward strand.
GAAGATGCTGCGCACAAGCCTACGGTGTTTGACTGTGCCATGAGCAAAGAGTGTCGTTTAAGAGATACCATAGACTGTATGTTTGAAGATTATTTTAGAGGCCAGATGATTGACTTGATGCATAAGATCATCGATGCAGCGTGTGATTCGAATAAGGACTGTGCGGGAGATACCAGTCGTGTAACAAAACTCAAAAATGAAATGATTGTAAGAGGCCTAACAAATTCATGGCGTGATGTTACGATCGTGTGTCTTAATGCCAACGAGCCGATCTGTGTAATTCTCAGAAAAGTTCTGGGTGTGGTGTTTGATTGTAGGGACGAGTTTGAAGTTCTCTGTATGTGTACGTTTGTAACAGATCTATGTGCGTCACTGTTTTCAAAAAATGAGAAACTCTGTGCCGTCTGCGAAATCGTTGAAACTCTACTCAGCTACATCCTAGAGCGAGATAACACAGCCTGCAAAAAATTTATTTCCTGGTTAGACAAACTTTAATGTCATTACCAGTGTTGGGAAAGTTCATTTTCTACATGAACTAGTTCAAAGTTCAGTTCACAAATTTTAAAATGAACTAGTTCAGTTCATAGTTCATACTTCAAAAAATGAACTAGTTCATAGTTCTTTTTTCATAGTTCTTTTTTCCATATGTTGCTGCGAGCTTCTTTTTTTTAATTATTGCCACAGCCCATATACAACCACAGACAGCAATTATTTTATCGACTGGCAAAGTTTGCACAGAAATGTAAGATTTTCCTCATTCTCACCGACCTTGTCATAAAACTCGTTTAAAAGATTATACGACGCCTCCTCGCTCGCTGCTTTGTCGACTACATGCTGCTTTTTGTTTTGATGATGCATGCGGAGGTGCGTGCGACACTGGTGGCTGGTGTTGCCAGATTGGGTGTTTTTTCGCTACATATTAAGGCCTGTTTACGGTGTGTTTTAGCCGGGTTTTCGCTTGGAAGGCTCTGTAGAAATCTGGCACCCGAGAGAGCGTGCGTTCACAGACACCAGAATGAACGCGTTCACAGGCAGTAATTCAGTACGTTCAGTTCACGTTCGCCCAAAATATGAACGAGTTCATGAACTATCGTTCATTGAACGCGTTCAGGCACAACACTGGTCATTACTATTGTTTTACTTTTACTTTTTAACATTTCAATGTATGAATATATTGTATGACGTTTCAATGTATGAATATACTGTTTATCTCTCAATATATTGTTTAAATAAATTGTTTTTTAAAAATATTTTGTGGTCATGTCTGAGATCATAAAAAATCTATAGGCCTACACCATGCAACCCTAATCCAGACCATTAGGAGGTATTACATAATAATAATAATAATAATTAAATGATCTTCATTCTTTTGTTTAGCAGCATTTAAAAAATGGACAAATGGTTCGTATTATATCCATATCTGTGTTACACGGCATCTTTTCAATAATAGACAAGCTGTTTAAATTGAGTTTACATGTATTTTCTTATACACAGTGCACACTTTTCTAGTAAATTGTGGATGCGTGATTGCTGCATAAAGATTATACTTGAATTTTATCCACATCCTTTACAAGGACAGGTAACGTTAACACTCAAATGTGTTTGCATTACAATAATGTGGTACAGGTATACGGCATGTCAAACTGACAGAATTACACATTGTAAATGTTTACTATAACTTAAGGTATTTGTAGTGTTGTTATTTTTTAATTAATTAGCTTTTTTGCATAAAGAACTGCTTCTTCAGTTCTTGGATGTTAAACACCACCGGGGTGAGATCATTGGAATTGCATAGGTTTGTCAATAGAAAAAACATCTGTATTTCAAAACACTGCCTTTTCTTAAAAACATTGTGTCAGACATATTTGGTAGCATTATTTTCGTTTCATTGTGTATTAACTTCATATAGCCCCGATATTTTTAGAACTAAGAAAAGTGTATTTATAAAACAAAAAAAGATTTGTTAGAACAATTTGTGTCTGGTACAACAGGTATGACGATAAGTTTGGTTGTAACTTAACTCAAGCTTTAATTTAACTCAAGTGATTCTGTGGTAATAGTTTAAGTGTAAAACAGCATGCACTTACTTTTCGTGTTAATACTTTGTGTGATTCAGCATCATAGATAGATTCTCAAACAGAAAGACTATAAATTCTATAAAGAAAAGTCTTCACCTAAAACACGTACAATCCGAGAAACAAGATGTGAACGCTGTCATCTGCTATCTGAGCATAAGATGACTAAAAAACTAATGATAAACCGTCATTTGCAAACTTTTGTGTATTTCTTATAAACAAATGCTTTTCATCCCTCTTTGATTTGGTCTTTTTGAATCTTGTATGTTTGTTTTGGGCACGTGTGATTTCTGTATAAAGATTATGTTTTAAAGTTAGTCCATAGGCTTTACAAGACTGTGGAACATTTTCAGACAAAATATGTTGATGTGTGTAAAATACGCCCAAAGATTCAAGCACAATTATTTACACACATGTATACTGAGTAATGTCTAACATATTGTAGATTGCAAACATTCCATTATCTGTTTATTTGGTGTTAGAGAACATTCTCATATGGCTTTGTTACATTAATCAGCATTAAAACAATGTGAATGTACCCAAGTTAGCTCAAAAGTGCTAATTTTCATCGTTAGTCCCTCAGCCGGGTGTAATAAAAGGCAACCTTAAAGATAACCGCAGGTATAAAACCACAAAAATAAAATTACATTATGGTTAAGAAATACAATTCATATAAAATAAATATATAATGTTTAAATGCACACAGAAAGCATGAGGTGCTAGACCATGTCTGATTTTATAAATTAAACAAATGTTTTTGAATTTAATGAGATTATCCCAAGTAAGTAACTGATATTTCCTCAGAATATACAGTGATGGTAGGGGTACAGTGTACTAATCAACATGCATTCCCTTATATATGTGGTTGTTAAACGTCTCAGGTAATTCATATATGAAATGTAAGTTGGACAGAAGAAAAACATTTAAAATGTTAAATACATTTAAAAAGTCTAAGTAAATACAATGTGTTTGCCACAAACACATCTAAAGTGCTTTTACTCGTGTGAGGAAACCTCTCGCAATATTACTAATCAAGTAATCACAGAGATAACGCAGGTCACCTGGTTATTTTAAAGAAGTTAAGGCATAAATAGAGGTAAATCTTTATTTAAAGAAGATAGCCTTCTGCTTTTGCAACACACAAATGTATATAAATGTTCAAAATCGTTTGTGTCCTTGACTACTTCTAATCATGGTTTTAGGTCTGTAAAAATACAGAATAAAAAAAAGAATTAACTATATGACTAGCTGTAGGGGTAAATTAAATATCCTATTTTGTGTCTTGTTTTAGTGTAATAACAGTTTTTGTAAAGCAAAGAGTTGTATTAATGTTTTTAAAAGTCCCTGTGAACCGGAAGTTCCAAAACAACTTTTCTCCAGTGTTGTGACGATTTCCCAGTGTAAGGGAATATTGAACAGAGCGAGGGTTTTATTCTAGCACTCCTCCTCTCCATCTCTGCTCAGACTTGAGGGGAGTGGTTAAACGTTTTCAACCCAACCCGTCAAGCTGACGTCATCAAAAAGGAATGCCACATCATGACCAGAAGTAGCTTTTCAGATTTTGATTAAAGATTACCAAGCCATTTTTTTTTTTTTTCCTGTGTATTAACATGCACTGATTAATTGGTCACCACAAGACTAGCAATATGGGCTAACAAAGTAAATAGGGTACATTTTGATTTCATGTCGACTTTAAAAATAGCTTTCATCAATCTATTTTTGAGAAAACCAAAAGTTTACAGTAGCCTATATCACCCAAAGCTCACAATACCATTCAGAGTTGACAAGAGATCATTTCTCGTTTTCTAGGCATAACATGTCATGGTACAAAGTGATGCTCTCTCTCTCTCTCCATGATGTAGTTAAATGTAAAGACGCTCATCCATATGTAAAATGTAAATGTAAAGTGTGCGTGCGTGTGTTGGGGGCGCTGTGCTAGAGGCCCACTTGAAAATATTAGGCCAGAAAGATATAATAGTGAATTAATAACTAAATAAAATAAAATATAAACGTTGTTTTAAGTCTTTTTACCAATATTGAAATCTGTAGGTATACCTCTGCACATAGCCTACATATTCTCATGCGTTGTCGGAGTTGTAGGTGGGCGGAGACTCACAGACCATCTATTTCTCATTCATGTTTTGCTTTCGGAGCGCGAGCCGTGAGGTTGCTTTGCGGGGCAGTGAAAGATATATTTTTAGCTAAGAACTAAACAAAAGTTTAGTAGTGAATTGAAATGTTAAAAAGATTTGCTTAAAAACTATTCGTTTTATGTATTTTTTAACTGTTGATATGTTAAATGTTCACGTTTGAAACACTGTTTAAAACAATTTACTATTTTTCTGGTAGGCCTATCTTTAAAAGTTGTTCGTGAAAGACATTCTTGTTTTAAAAGATTTAACGTTGACTTTTTTTTGTTTTTAGCTGGTTTTAAAATCTGTAGGCTGTGTGAAGGAAAACATTCTAACCTGTTTTAAATTGTTCTGATGCCTATACGTTTTAGCCTATAAACATTTGTATTTTAAAGGTCTGTATCATTTAAAAAGTTATTAAAGTTGTATGTGAAAGTGTAGGCTATGTCTGTTTGCCTACCGCTTACATTTCACTTTTTTAAAAGTTTAAAGCACAAAGTTTTGAACGGATTTATAATTTTTTACTCCAAAAATGCATTCTCAAAACAATGATCAGATTTCTCCATTGGGTGAGGTGGATTATCATATCGAAGAGTGAAAAAATCAGTAAGATAGTTAATTTTTTTAAGCAACTATTATTTTTATAAATGTTATTTAGTACAGACCTAATTATAAACAAATCTAGTGTAAGGTGGTCGGAGACTCGGCTTCACACACTGAGAACCTGCTTCATGAAATTTCTACCGTCGATGAGTGATGTAGCCTATCATACGGAACTTAAAACTAAACTTTAGTAGCATAGGTATAGAGACCTCGAGCCTTTGTTTAATGTAGCCTATTCTTTATTTTTTTTAAACTTGTTTTAAATGATTGCACATCGGGATGTTGTTTTGAATGATTTTTAAATCTGTAGGCCTATGTGACCATATACTAACTTTCTTCAGATAACAATTACCCAATACATTGCATCACAATCAAAAATTTAAAGCACGTTGTTTTGTGTGTGTGTGTGTGTGTGTGTGTGTGTGTGTGTGTGTGTGTGTGTGTGTGTGTGTGTGTGTGTGTGTGTGTGTGTGTGTGTGTGTGTGTGTGTGTGTGCGTGCGCGAACTTCTCCTGCGACATAGCCTGGGTTTCCCCATACTGCCTTACCGCAGCGCGATTCAATTCACGCTGAAAGGCAGTCTGGATACCATGGCCAGATTTTTCGCCTCATTTAGGGAACCAATCACAGAACGGGATCACAGAACGGGGAGGGAACAGCAAGACGATGACGACATATGTTGGCTATGAGCATTTGATAGACATTCTTAGCACCCAATAAACAGCGCCGGGCATTCGTAAACCACGCCTCAAATACGAGAAAATGTACATGTGGTTCCCAGACCCAATTCTCAACGAGAATTGGGTCTGGCGTTAGCCAGGCTACCTGCGACATGTTATTTGTTATAAAACAGTAAAAAAGCCCCTTTGGAAATGGACTCTTCCAAACACCCCCCAACTCTGCTCGCGATGTGGACTGTTCTAAAACTTTCCGTGGTGTTTGAAAACGCCTAATGGAGAGAGAATTTGCAGATGCGCTTGTTATGTAAATAATAGTTAAAATCAAGCGTTGTTAACTAAGGAATATGTGTGTGCGTGCAACTAATTGTATGTGCAATTCAATGTGTTTTATTGTAAAATACGTTCATAAGAGAGAATTTAGACCATGAGGCATTCCGTCTAAATGTTTACAATGTTAATTATGTTGGCACTTTATATTATTACCACCTAGCTGACGCATGGTCCCGTGTTATTTATCTACAGTATGTAATGTTATGTCGTGCATGTCGTGTAGCTAGACTTCGACTGTGTCTCAGGGAACATTTGTTCACTTAACTTTTCTGCTTCAGTGTAATTAAATGGGTACAGGATGTCCGGTAAAAGCAATAGGAAGGATGCAAAGGATATGCAAAGGAAGTATATTTATTATTTATTACATTAAATACATTTATTTAATACGTGGGTATTTATTAACGTGGTCCGTGAGCAGTCTGTATATTCCCATTTGTTAATCCGTCTCCTCAGTCTTTTCATACCAATCCATAACGTGGTAAAAAATAAAATCCAATATCTCGCTCTGTGAAAACCAAATCAATGGTGCTCTGTTGTCCTATTCCATGTAAATCTTCTATCGTTATATCCACACTGGTCAATCTGCCTTCACGTAATCCTTGTCAAAATCATACACGCACGTCCTCCAGACAAGTGAAAAATATATTCCACACGTTCCGCTGGTTCATTTTGTTAATCACAATCCTTGTAATTTTCGCGGAGCTAAAGTTAAATCCATCATAGCTTCATCAAGGCATCTCTCGGGAGTCTGTGGGTCTACAGTAGCGTATAAATTCCAAGTATCCCCCACAGAACGCGCGCTCCTTTTTAAATAGACCGCGGCATGATAAGGAGGTGGAGACTCTTTCATTATGTGTGTGCGTGTGACGTATGTGTGACGCTTGTTGTATTTCCCACGCTTACGCTGTGGAAGGCGTGTCGTGGGAGGAGTCTGCGTGTGGCTCAGAACGCTCTTTCAGATCGTCATTTCTGGGCAGATCTTTCATGTAAGCAGATGTGTTTTCGCTATGCTCCCCCGGAGATTACTTGAAAATCTCTCAACTTTGGAGAAGATGCACTCTGTTCACTTTTACACATCTTTAAACAGCGAACTGGTTAACTCGTGTTATTTTTTCAACAAAACGGTTTGTAAAAATGTAAGGTCTTTTTTTAATATGGTTTTAAACATATAGTTTGAATATTATGCTGTGTTTGAAACAGTTTTAACAATTTTAAGGTAAAAAAAAACTCTTTAACTTGTTTTACTGAAAATGATTTTAAACATATAGTTTAAATATTATGCTGTGTTTGAAACAGTTTTAACCATTTTAAGGTAAAAAAAACTCTTGTTTTACTGAAAAAACGTTTTTAAATGACATTTTAACATTTAACCATGTTACAAAGCACAACTATTTGATGTAATAACACTAACCCAGCTAACACAAATACGTGACTGTTACGTAACTGCAACGTAATCTGGTGACCAAACTTTCGTCGTGGCAACGTAACTCGTTACGTCGTGGCAACCGGAAAAGTGAAATTCCTGGATTCGTTGCCACGACGTAACTTTGTAACGTCGTCAGTTAGTAACTGCGACGTCGTGGCAACGTCATGGATCAACAGTCGTGTATAGGGAATGTGGAGATGACGTCACGCCGTGTTGCATTATGGGTCCGCCGCCATATTTACAGGATCGCGCCCAATACCGCTGTATTTAAATGCATGTGTTGGAGGCTGTGTTTGGATTTTCTGTCGAGATTTTAATAAACGTCGATATGGTTGTTCAGTTCAACTGCCATAGCAGGTCACACGATCGTTCAGGGAGGAAACTGAACAACGGAATACGTTTTTTCACCTTTCTTTCTCGGAAAAAATAACAAGGGAAGCAGATCGAGGAGCTGACGAGAAGACGCCAGATCGCCCCAATCATGAGGAAAAACTTACTTACTGTCCTCCACTGCATACTACGTTTGTTAAAAGTTGTACAAAGCAAGAGGTTGTGTATTGTATATTCATAGATGACTAAAATTTAGGAGGATAGTTGATGAATGATGTTGAATTTGCGGTTAATGTTAGCAGCTGATGATAAAGCCAGGACACATTGCATGAGTCAAATTATATTTATTTTCAATTAACAATTTGCTTTGATGTTCTGTACATCTTTTTACATGCCTTTTTAAAAAATGTCTGTGAATCATGATTTTATATATCTGCTTAATAAATACATTAAGTGACTTCTCTGTTTCTGGACTGATTGCAACCACAAAGACCCTTTAAGTACACATAACAATGGGCAAATATACCTCAAACGTTTAAAATAAACGACCAAATACTCTCATTTTTACACGTGTCAACATTAAATGTTGACAATAAGGCACAGTTGTATTTAACAAGTTACCACATCTTGTGGCATTATAAAGTAATGTACATTTTTTTTTTCTTGCACAACCTATGAAAACTTAACATATGCTGAAAATAGCAAGCTAACATTAACTACGAGAGCAGCTTTTCAGGTAAAATAGCTTGAACTTTATGTACAATAGTAATCAACTTAGCATAGGCTTCGAACACCAACACTAAATCAGATGTATCAACGTTTTTTATCGCGGATAGTTTGTCCAAATAGTTTTTTTGACAGTGGCATTTAGTTTATCCCAGTAGGGCCCCTTCTCTTTTTCTTTAAACATCTCCATTTCTTCCGTTCTTCTTCAATTTTACCTCGATTTAGCCAAACACCCACTATTATACCGAAGGTAAACAGAGATCGTGCCTGTAAAGATGGCGGCCACGTCCCATAATGCAACACGGCGTGACGTACCTCCGCATTCCCTATAGGTAACCAGTTGGTCATTTTTAGTTTTTAATTAATATAATATGGGCGGACATGCAGTGGTCTAATTTAACTTGTCCTCATTTGCCCAAAACTATTTTAGAGACTTTTTCAACGACATATGAAAGATACAGAATTTGGTTAATTCAGTTCATTTACTACAGAACAAAGCACAAACAGCAAAAACAGTATGAAAACAGGTTTATATACATTTAAATGAACAAGGTTTGGATGAAATTAGAAAATTAAACTGACGGACCATTGGACAAGAGAAGCTGATTGGGTCAACAGGGTCCAGGTTGTTAATTATTAAATATCACTTGATTATACAGTAGAAGTTAAAAGTAAAGTTTCTAAACCTTTATTAATGTATTTGAAAGAAGTCTCTTCTGCTCATTAATGCTGTATTTATTTGATCAAAAACACAGAAAACAGTAATGTTGTGAAATATAATTACAATTTAAAATAATGGTTTTCTATTTTAATATAGCCTACTGTAAAATATAATTTAATATTGTGATGCAATTAATTATTCATCATTCAACATCATTAGTCCAGTCTTCAGTGTTACATGATATTATATTATAAACAGGAATAAATTACACTTTACTATTATATTCTGCTGTTTTACATTATAATAATATTTCACAATATTACAGGGGTTTTTTGTGTAAAATAAATGCTAGCTTGATGAGCAGAAGATACTTCTAATGTTTCCAAACTTTTGACCGGTACTGTAAATTGATTTTATACAAAATAAATATTAGTTAATAAGATTGATGTGGTTTGGCATTGATAAAATGTGCTTGAAAAAAAACAGGATTAGAATATCGACTCAAATTATGCATACACAGTATTATATCTAGTATTATTGAAGCAAAACAGAGTCCCTATAACAGTGCGATTTGTAAATGTCAAGTTTTCGAGAAAATATTTTAGGAGTTGCAAACTTGTAGTTTTTTTTTTCTTTCTCTCTCACAAACACAACACATCAGTTCACACCTTTTTAAATTCTTCATTGCAGGTGCACAAATCCTATTCTACAAATTGCCCAACTTTGAAACAATTTGTATTGTAAAAAGGTGACTTGACCGCGCCTTAAATGTGAGCATATAAATTTCTTACTTTGTGATGTGTACAATAGTATTTGTGCACCTGTATCTTCTGTGTTTTGTGAAAGAGAAAAAAGTTTAAACCTTCTATAAAAAAAAAAAAAAACTTTCTCTCTGTGACTTTACATTTACTGATGTGTGACTTTACACCTACAAATTCCACTGTCACAAGTGCTCAGTTTTGCTATAATAATACCCTAACAGAACATGGTAGTAATCAGCAATCCTTGCAAAAGCAGAGGTCGTGTGGTGTACAGATACATCTGTCCTGGCCAACATCTGATGCCTTCCGCTTGGGATCCCAGAAAACCTGCAATAAAAAAAAAACATAGTACAGTTCAAAATCTATCATACATGCATCTCATCTGGTATCACAAATGATCATTTCAGGTACAATTTAAGATAAGCTCAATATTAGGGCTGCACGATATTGAAAACCTTAAATACATATTTTGTTTTTCTCCTATATATATATATATATATATATATATATATATATATATATATATATATATATATATATATATATATTGTGATATAAAAATATTTTCATCATTATTTATTTGAAAAGATAAATAATGAGGTCCATTTGAAAATAATCATTACAAAACTAAACTTTGCAATTAATCCGCGAATCACATGCGTTCCGAACCGGGGGACAACTGGCCCATACGGATCACAGATAAACTACGATCCCTATACATGACAACGCACATCCTGCGACGGACTATCGTGATTGTGCACAACACGATATTGATGCTTAACGATATATATCGTGCAGTCCTACTCAATATACAATATTTGGGGCATAATATTGCCCAAAATAAATTATTTCAACTCGCCCCTCTGAATATTCCTTTAATATGGCATTTTGTGAGAAGTCCAGTGAACTTGTCACGTATTCTTGTCGTTTTCATAACATTAACAGTTAATGCCAAATACAAAATGTCCATGGATTCACAAACCTCATTTGGATAAATACAATGGTAGACAACTTGAATCAATCACATAGGAAAGCCTGTCAGTGATGTGCTGTAAAGTAAAGGGAAAGACACAGATAACAGTAAAACTATTTCACAATTGAGTCATTTTATAATAAAGACATTTAATTATAATTTTTTTAAAGATCTTGTAAATAAATTTGCTTAATGTTACATTATTATTAGTAGTAAACAAATGCTAGAAAATGTCATCATGAGCTGTTGGCATGTAAATGAACATAATGAGAATAGAGAGTAGGGGTGGAACGGTACACATTAGTCACGGTTCAGTTCATACCTCGGTTCAGGCATCACGGTTCGGTACAATGGAGGGAAAAGCAAAACAAAAATGCACAAGGCACATTTTTTTATTGTGCATGTCTCAGGCTGTACCACCTAGTGTATTACTACATTTGAGTAATTCATGTAATTTACGTATTACTATTGGAGCATTTTCTCTCTCTCTGTGTGGGTGTGGTAGCGCTGTAATAATTTTTTTTATGAATTAACCAGAGAAAGAGAGCGAGCCAGAGAGAGCACACTCGCGCAAGTGAGTAACCTAATATTAAAACATGTTGGTTTAATTAATTGTAACTGACTGGGAAACCAAAGTTTTCCCAAACTCGCGATCACCACCACTCGCCATACATACTTTTCACTCAAGTCAAAGGAGTACCAGCTCGAGGTACAGCCTCTCCCTACTCTTACAAAATTACAAACAACCAGCCTGAAAAACACATGTTGTATGAAGAACCGATAACGTCCAAGCTTATAGATAATGTGGTCTTCCCGAAATACTGGGTTTCGATACCCATTCCTGCATATGGGTGAGTTCATATGGATGAAAGCATGTTGTGTTCTGTCTCGATTTGTGATAATGGCAGCTATTGTGAAACTCACCTTCTTCATCTACTGAGAGTGGATGGCATCAAGATCTTGTCCTGAAGAATCACAGGGCCAAACGCTAGGGATTACATCTCATCTGGTGACAAGAGCATAGCCATAACTTTAAGGACTCTGCACTGGGGATATAAATTCAAACATTTTAAAGGCTAAGAGTATGAGACATGAGTAAGCTGGCCAGATATCTGTGAAAAATAACTTGCGTGCCTAAAGTTGTCGACCCCCTGAACCACATTCAGCATTTATAAGTAAAAAGAATTTCAGTATTTATCAGTAAAAAAATACATACAAATAAATAAATAAATACCTTTGAGTTGGACAGTATGGTGTCTGTCTCATTGGCCAACATAATTCAAAACAGACCTAGAGAAATAAAATATAACAATGACAATGATATCCTGTTATCATAATAGTTAAATGAATTATTAAAACTACGACCATTATATTTGTGCTTATTATTTAGCCTACAGGCTTCTCAAGGACAATCTCACTGAAAGAACCTGGGGTTAATGATTTTAAAATATGAGACTTCTTTCAAAAGCATAAATCTTACAGACCCCAAACTTCTGCACTGTATGTTTGAGATTTTGCTCATGGATAGCAGTGGAGATTGTCTTGGACAGGGGTGCAGAAGGCCATCAGCATGATGATCTAGGAACATAACATGCAATTTGTCACAGAGCCAACAATGTTAAATAGTATTTAGTTACAATAGAACACAGGGTTTACAAGGAACCAAGCTAGAGCGGAGGTGAAATGCAGAAAAGAGAAATAATATATATATATTTATATATATATATATATATATATATATATATATATATATATATATATATATATATATATATATATATATATAATCTTAAGACAATAGATATTTTTATCAATATTTGTAAGTGACGTCACTGATTAACAGTACAGTGCATTATTTTAGGTCAAATAAATTAGCTTACTTCCAATTACCCATTGACAAATTACCAGCAAAACAAAACTATCAAAAACTGTTATCAACACAAAAATGTGGTTAAAAACCCAAACTTATGTAAAACAAGAGCTCAATTGTAACATAAACTTAACTTAGCTCTTCTGAAAACGGTTGAGATGCTAGCAGCTAACGGACTTTTTCGAAGACACAAAATCATTTCTATAAAGTAAATATTCAACAGAAGTATATCAATTACACGTAAGAAAGATGTCAGGAACGTTTGTATGTCTTATTTGTGTGATTTTGGTAACTAAACTTACCTGAAAGCGGTGAAAACAACAGTTAGAGACGCTAGTTTTGATGTTTGTCAGTTGATGAGGTTTCCTCGTTTCCATGGTTTCCATCTGCTCGCGCGCGCTCCTGTCTTTGAATCAGATAGCTTTGAATGCGACTCAATGTTTACGCGCACGTACGCCCATTGAAACAGAACACGTCAAAAGGCACGCAGCATTTAAATAAACATCTAGAATTATAACATTTAACAATTTAAAATATCATTAATTTTAAATAATGAATTTAAAACTCATTGTGTAGTTCTATGACCCATTCACTTGACAATTATGCTCTATTTTTTTTTTGCTTCTCTCTCTCTCTCTCTCCTCTCTCTCTCTCTCTCTCTCTCTCTCATATATATATATATATATATATATATATATATATATATATATATATATATATATATATATATATATATATATTACATTAATAAAGAATATGAAAGCACTATCTTTATAAATCAAAGATGGTAATGAAATTACGGGCCCATGACGTTGCAGTTTCGTTGCCAGTAAGTCATAAAATTACCAAGTTATTACGATTAGAGTAGCCTACGTATCTGCGACGTTGCTGGTTATTTTATAACCTTAGGAGGACGTACTGACGACGTTGTGGTTTGGTCATATGATAGTAATGAAAATACGGGCATGCGACGTTGTAGTTACGTTGCCAGTAAGTCATAAAATTACCAAGTAATTACGATTAGAGTACGTATCTGCGACGTTGTTGGTTATCTTATAACCTTAGGAGGACGTACTGACGACGTTGTGGGTTGGTAATATGATGGTAATGAAATTACGAGCATGCGACGTTGTAGTTACGTTGTCAATTGGTAAAGTCATGACGTGACCAAAAAGTACGAATACATTACGTAACTGTTACGTCGTGTGTTAGCTGGGAACACATTTTTTGAGTACTTTAAGAAAAAATATATACTTTTTAACACATTGTTTTAAAGTGTATGAAAAAGTATTTAATAAAAAACACTAAACTCATCTCTGACTCTGTCATCCTTCTTAAAAAAAGATTGTTTTGAATGTTTTTTTATCATTTTTGAACATTTTCACATTAAGAGCTAGTAATCGTGGGGGTGACACCCCCACCCCACAACTCTACAGATGTTCACACCCCTAAGGGAGGGTTGGGGGGATGAGGGGCTGAGTCTAGGGAACTCCCACGGTCACATGACATACCCGGAAGTGGGCGGGGAAAGGGGCGGGGCTAACGTGGGAAAATCCCACGCAGGCCATAAATGGGTAGGGGAGGGGCTTTATGATGGCAATAAATCACTCAATGTGACAGAAGCCGCCCTCAATACTCTCTGGCATCAACATCTATTCCATGTGATAATATTAGATCAAGAGTATGATTACGACAATGAGTAGGTCCTGACACGTGTTGTCTCACTCCAATTGAGTTTATAATGTCTTTAAATGCCAATCCCAATGCATCTTTTTCATTATCTACATGTATATTAAAATCACCAACAATTAGGACTTTATCTGCAGCCAATACTAATTCTGATAGAAAGTCAGCAAATCCTTTGATAAAGTCTTTATGGTGCCCTGGTGGCCTGTATACAGTAGCCAGCAGAATCCTCAAACGTGATTTATTGTTTACACTATATATATTTACATTAAGCACCAACACTTCAAAAGAAGTATATTTAAAACTAGATTTCTTAGTGGTTTTGAGAATATTACTATAAATTACAGCAACACCGCCCCCTTTGCCTTTCGGACGAGGCTCATGTTTATAACAGTAATCTTGCGGAGTGGACTCATTTAAAGTAATGTAATCGTTTGGTTTTAGCCAGGTTTCTGTCAAACACAGCACATCTAGGTTATAATCTGAAATCATATCATTAACTATGATGAAACACTGTGATGAATGGAAAACACTTCTTCTCCATTCATCATAATGACTCAGGCCTTTTTTGTTCAGTGTTACTGTCACGAACAGACGAGAGACACAACGGGATAGACAGGCAGGAGCACAGATGAGAGATGGATGAACTTCTCAGTGGTAATAGCAGTGATGAAACAGAATGGTAGATGGATGGAATCTCTGACAGGAAAGAGCAGCAGGATGATAATCGCGGATAGGGTCTTCAGGAACTCAGAGGAATCTTATGTTTCTCGAACGAGACCAGTGAATGAACGGACGTGAGGGCATATATGTGATGGTGGTGATGAGCAGGTTCAGGTGTGATGAATTAGTATTCTGGAGATAACGAGCGAACGGGCGGAGTTAGGTGATCAGGCGCTGATGGTGTTGCAGTGATGACTCGGTGACAGTTACACTTACTACAGACAGTACATACATAAGTGTGTTGTAAAATATTTGAGAATATTGTTTTTATACCCAGAACACACAAATACACGGCAACAATAATATTTTATTTTTCCCACAAAAACAATGGGAGATAGATCGCACATTTCATACATCCCAACCAACACAAAGTTACACATACAGTGAAAGCAAGAGATTTTGTGCATGAAAATTGTGCCAAATGCAGAGAATTGTGTGTAGTGTTTTGAAAAACGTGTGTTTTAGAACTGCAATTTGAGTGTAAAGCAGGAATTGTGCTTGTAGTTTAGCAGAATTGGTTCAGGGGGTTGGTGAATGAGTTACATGGTGCGGTCATTGTGTCTCAAGTACCAGAATTTGTGTGTAAACAATTGAGAAAAACTGTAATTCTATGTGTTCTTGTCTCTACAATATGTATTTTATAGGAATGCACCTGTCAGAGAGAGAGAGAGAGAGAGAGAGAGAGAGAGAGAGAGAGAGAGAGAGAGAGAGAGAGAGAGAGAGAGAGAGAGAGAGAGAGAGAGAAAGAGATGTTACACACACACACACACACACACACACACACACACACACACACACACACACACACACACACACACACACACACACACACACACACACACACACATATGCAAATACACACATTTTTTATTTCCTGTTTTTCCACACATACAGAATTTATTCTAGTTTGTTCATTTTATTTAGACATTTTTTAAGGGGTCATGAAATGAGAATTAAAATTTTCCTTGATCTTTTGACAGTTGAGAGTTCGTTATAATATAAAAATACCAAGGGGGTAATCCATCGACCAGAAGTTGAAGCCTCGCGGGAGCCGCCATCTTGTAGCAGAACTTCACTTGCGTTAGCATTCCCATTGACTCCCATTCATTTTCGCGTCACTTTGACGGCGAATAACTTTACATCTGAGGCGTTTAAAGATTCCATTTGTCCATTATTTATTTCTAAAGAAACACGACAATGTATAAAGGGCTCCATTACCTTCTATGTTACATTATGGTCCCGTAGAAGCCGTTTTTGTAAAAATAGGCTAACGACTGCGTCATAACCACTCGACTCTCTGTCGCGCTGAACAGAAGTGACCGTACAGACAGGAGGAGAAGCTCGCAGGCAATCGAGGGGACGTCCCGTCAAGGGAGAAGCCCATAGATAATGAGTCCATAAAAGCAACGGGACAAAATACTCCTGCTCACTCACGCCAAAGAACTCTTTGCTCAAGTTCCCCGTCTCTGCAAGATTAACGTTGGCAGCAGTGGTGTAGTCTAGTTTTTTGTAGTGAGTATACTGTGATATACCAGCCACACCCCCCCCCCCCCCCCCCCCCCCCCGAGAAAAAAATTGTTTTGGGCACATTTAGCCTTAGATGTTATATGAATATGGTCACTGAAGCACAGGTTTTATCAGCTGACACTTACAATACTTAAACATTGTAAGCACAAATAAAAATTTACTTTTTAAAAACTTGTGTGATATTCCTTTAAAATTGTGTTTTAATAGATTTGATTATTATTATTTTAAAAAATACATCTTACTATGCAATTTCTTTCATAATTCCCTCTAGTTACTTAATTTATCTACAAACTTTTATTTTGGTGGGTTGTAAATTAAAGACATTTGAGCTTCTGTGTTTTAATAAACTATTATTATTATTATTATTCGGCCTACTTGAAGTATACTCTACTGTGCAATAGTAAAATGTTTATATTTTAAGTTATACAAAACTTTGATTTTGAAAGGTTGTCATGAAGACTTTAAAGTTTGTGAGTGTGTATATGATACGAATGAACGACGGTAGTTTTATCAAATGAAATGGTAAAATTCTTGTGAAGTGACTCTCATAAAAGCTCTGCAATGAAGTTCAAATATGTGCATGTCCTCCTCATAGACGCTGAAAACACCACGAGTGTCACGCGCGCGTCAGTGTGTAGTGTTCAGTGTGTAGTGTTCAGTGTGTAGTAGGCTAGAGCACACATTGAGCGCTCATTCACAGAAACACGCAGAACATTCAGAGTTTATTTCAATAGCAGTCTTTTTGAGCTTTAATATTCATAGACACTTAGTAAATATCGAGATTTGATTCTATCATTAGCCTACTTTTGATTTATTCATTCAAAAATGGCTAAATTGCGTGACGTTCCGCTTTACAGTAGCATAGGTTATTTGTTACATTTGTTGCTGGCTTCCGCGATTCGATCCGTGTCGCTGCGCAAACACAGACGTCACGGCGGGGTGAATTTATGAATGAAAATTCTTTCACAAAACGATGTTGTTACGAATCCTCACGCGTTTTAAAGTGGGTATACGGAGATCTTTGACATTTCCTAGTGGGTATACGGAAATCCTTGACATTTTCTAGTGGGTATACGGCGTATACCTGCGTATCACGTAGACTACACCACTGGTTGGCAGTTTTCACGCACAGCTACTAGAAGATTTACGTCTGTCAGTCAGGTTGTTTTTATTGAAGCCAAGGCCAGGGAACGACAGGATCTGAGAAGTGGAGACTTACGACGTCACAGGCCAGCGAAAGACCACAGAAAAATATCGACAATCAATAATATCAACAATATCAATAACATGCAATATCTTCTATTGCAGAAGAATATCAACATTTACATCACAGAGTCTTTTCTCAACGATGTGAAAGTCTCAGCATTATTTGTTTGTATTTGGTGCATTTCTCTGTGGATTATTTGGTAAATCAGTCGTAGTTTCGGCGCAGGCTTTGCAAACAGACTTTCCCGATATGGATTATATCAGACAGATTATCAGACAGATTATCTCTCAGAATCGTACTGTTTATGCATTAGTAAATCAAGCCAGTGACTAAACGATCAACTTTACATTGTTTCTCTTAGTAGGATTAAAATAATCTTATTTAAACTCTGATTAAATTTATTCAGAAAGCGTTTATAGAACGCTCCCTTTCCAGCAAGCTGTCAATCACACAGTTTATCTGGACATTTGCCAAAACTCGTTATGAAATCAATGACGTTGTTACACTGTACATCGAAGGTCTTACTGTATTTACATAGTGTTTGCATTGTTATTGGTGAAAGCATTCGTGAGAGTGCAGAAACTGCGTAGCAATGATGAGATCACTTCATTCACGCGATCGACTGTCTGTCATCTGCTCAATCACTGCAACCCTACATCTAAATATATGATCATACTTTTCACCATTCATTAATCTCGATAGCTGTAATAGTAAAAACATAGTAAAAGTTTTCGAGAGAGTTCCACATTTAATACTAGCTATTTCATATGCAAACATGTCAGCCAATCACAGCAGTGGGCGTTTACACTGAAGTCTCACAGCAGCCAATTACAGCAGTGGGCGTTTACACTGAAGACTGACAGCCAATCACAGCGGTGGGCGTTTACACTGAAGTCTCACAGCAGCCAATTACAGCAGTGGGCGTTTACACTGAAGACTGACAGCCAATCACAGCGGTGGGCGTTTACACTGAAGTCTCACAGCAGCCAATTACAGCAGTGGGCGTTTACACTGAAGTCTCACAGCAGCCAATTACAGCAGTGGGCGTTTACACTGAAGTCTCACAGCAGCCAATCACAGCGGTGGGCGTTTACACTGAAGTCTCACAGCAGCCAATTACAGCAGTGGGCGTTTACACTGAAGTCTCACAGCAGCCAATCACAGCAGTGGGCGTTTACACTGAAGACTGACAGCCAATCACAGCGGTGGGCGTTTACACTGAAGTCTCACAGCAGCCAATTACAGCAGTGGGCGTTTACACTGAAGACTGACAGCCAATCACAGCGGTGGGCGTTTACACTGAAGTCTCACAGCAGCCAATTACAGCAGTGGGCGTTTACACTGAAGACTGACAGCCAATCACAGCGGTGGGCGTTTACACTGAAGTCTCACAGCAGCCAATTACAGCAGTGGGCGTTTACACTGAAGTCTCACAGCAGCCAATTACAGCAGTGGGCGTTTACACTGAAGTCTCACAGCAGCCAATCACAGCGGTGGGCGTTTACACTGAAGTCTCACAGCAGCCAATTACAGCAGTGGGCGTTTACACTGAAGTCTCACAGCAGCCAATCAAGTCAAGTCAAGTCAAGTCAAGTCAAATATATTTATATAGCGCTTTTCACAATACAGATTGTATCAAAGCTGCTTTACAGTATCAATCAAAACAACTCAACAATGTTTGTTTATTACTGGACATCCAAAAAGGACATCCAAGTTTGGTAGAGCTGATCAATGGTATGATTGTTTAATTAATTTGAATATCCCCAACTGAGCAAGCCAAAGGCAACAGTGGCAAGGAACCGAAAAACTCCATCAAGTGACCCAATGGTGTCCTAAAACTCCATCAGATCACCCAATGGAGAAAAAAAAAAACCTTGGGAGAACCCAGGCTCAGTCGGGGCCAGTTCTCCTCTGGCGTTTATGAACTAGAGGCCGAATTTAGAGTAACTGTAAGATAAAAATTTATATGAATGCCTGGCTAAATAGATGCGTCTTTAGTCTAGTTTTAAACTGGGAGAGCGAGTCTGAGCAACGAACAATATCAGGAAGGCTATTCCAGAGCTTCGGAGCTAGATGTGAAAATGCTCTCCCTCCTTTGGTGGATCTGGATATCCTAGGAATGACCAGAAGCCTCGAATTTAGTGATCTTAAAGAGCGTGATGGATTGTAAGGCGATAGAAGATCCGTTAAATAGACTGGAGCTAAACCATTTAGAGCTTTATAGGTCAAAAGCAATACCTTGTAATTAATACGGAACTTTATAGGTAACCAATGAAGTGATGATAAAATTGGTGTTATATGATCATATTTTCTTGATCTAGTAAGAACTCTAGCGGCTGCATTTTGGACTAACTGTAGCTTGTTTATTGAGGATGCAGGACAACCAGCTAATAAAGCATTACAGTAATCTAGTCTCGAGGTCATGAATGCATGAACTAACTTTTCTGCATCAGAAACAGATAGCATATTACGTAGCTTAGCAATGTTTCTAAGGTGGAAAAAGGCAGTTTTTGTAACATATGAAATATGCTTTTCAAAAGACAGGTTGCAGTCTAATATAACACCCAGGTCTTTTACTGTAGCGGATAAAGTAACAGGGCATCCTACTATGTTAAAGTTGTGTTGTGAGAGGTTTTGTAGACGGTTTTAGAACCGATAAGTATTACCTCTGTCTTATCTGGATTTAATAAAAGAAAGTTACGCGTCATCCAATCTTTTATATCTTTAACACAATCAGTCAATTTGGATAATTTAGCGTATTCATCTGGCCGTGATGAAATATATATTTGAGTGTCATCAGCATAGCAATGGAAACTAATTCCATGTTTCCTTAGAATATTACCAAGTGGCAGCATATATATTGAGAATAATAAAGGGCCTAACACAGATCCCTGCGGCACTCCATAGTTTGCCGAAGTTATGATCGATTTTTCTCCATTTAAGTAGACGAAATGGTAGCGATCAGATAAGTATGACCTGAACCAGCTTAATGCTTGTCCTTGAACACCAGTGTAATTTTGTAGTCGATCTAAGAGTATTGTGTGATCTATAGTATCGAACGCAGCACTAAGATCAAGTAAAACTAGTACTGAGATACAGCCTTGGTCCGAAGCTAAAAGTAGATCATTTATGATTCTAACAAGCGCAGTTTCAGTGCTATGATGTGGCCTGAATCCAGACTGAAACTTTTCATAGATGTCGTTTTCTTGCAAGAAAGAGCCGAGTTGAGCGGACACAACTTTTTCTAGTATTTTTGACATAAATGGAAGATTCGAAATGGGTCTGTAATTTGCTAGGTTATTTGGATCTAATTGTGGTTTCTTAATAAGAGGTTTTATAACTGCCAGCTTGAATGCTCTTGGAACATGACCTAAAGATAAAGACGAATTAATAATATTGAGAAGAGGCTCTTCCACTATAGGTAATACTTCTTTCAGTAGTTTAGTTGGTATAGGATCTAATAAACATGTTGTTGTTTTAGATGAAGTGATAAGTTTATTTAACTCTTTTTGTTCTATGGTTGTAAAGCATTGTAATTGTTCTTGCGGGGTGATAATTGCGGCTGAATTATAAGGCGCGAGCAAAGATTGAACGTTTACGATTTTGATTCTGATGCTTTCAATTTTCTCGGTGAAAAAGTTCATGAAATCATTACTACTGAACTGTAACAAGGTATTTTGTTCAGACGACTTCTGTTTATTTGTTAGTCTAGCCACGGTATTAAATAAAAACCTTGGATTATTTTGGTTGTTTTCTATTAATTTGCTGAGGTGCTCAGCCCTGGCCGTTTTAAGGGCCTTTTTATAACGTGACATACTGTCTTTCCACGCGATTCTAAAGACCTCTAAATTAGTTTTTTTCCATTTACGCTCTAAATTACGGGTTTCTCTCTTTAAAACATACGTAGTATTATTGTACCATGGTGCTATACTTTTTTCTCTGACCTTTTTTAATCGAATGGGTGCAACCATATCCAATGTTCTAGAGAGAATGGTGCTCATAGTGCTAGTTAATTCGTCTAGTTCATCTGTTTGTTTGGGTTCAGGCAGCAGCTGAGACAGATCAGATAAGCTATTTGAGAAATTATCTATGGTGGATGGAAGAATTGTTCTACCTGGTCGATAACGTGGCGCAGCATGACATAATACAGCAGTACGTAGTATGCAAGTTACCATGTAATGGTCAGTGACATCATCACTTAGTGGAATGATATCTATATCGGTTGGATCGGTTCCATATGATATAATTAAATCGAGTGTATGATTAAGACGATGAGTTGGTCCGGTGACGTTTTGCTTGACCCCGAAGGAGTTTAATAAATCTGTAAACGCAGCCCCTAACGCATCATTTAAATTATCTACGTGTATGTTAAAATCTCCAACAATTAATGCTTTATCGACGTTGACCAAAAGATCTGATAGAAAGTCAGCAAACTCTTTTAGAAAATCGGCGTAAGGCCCTGGAGGTCGATATACGGTAGCCAATGCTAGAGATAATAGGGATTTTTTTCTTACATCTAACAGCGTAACATTTAGCACAAGTACTTCAAACGAATTAAACCTATGACAAGTTTTCTGAGTAACATTGAGAATATCTCTATAGATTGTTGCAACACCGCCGCCACGACCGATCAGACGGGGCTCATGCTTATAACAGTATCCTGGCGGAGTAGACTCATTTAGACCGAAATAATCATTTGGTTTAAGCCAGGTTTCAGTAAGGCACAGAACATCGAAATTATTATCTGTGACCATTTCATTTACAATAACCGCCTTAGGTGTGAGTGATCTAATGTTTAGAAGACCTAGCTTTAGAAATTGTTTTTGTTCACTAATAGCGAGAGTTTTTGTTTTAATAACAATTAGATTTTTTCTAGATCCCGCAGTAGATTTATTATTTGATCTTAGTAAACGAGGGATAGACACAGTTTCTATGCAATGTTCTACACTAGTATTAATATCAATTAAATTGGTGCAGTAGAGACTGTGATTTGGATTTTTGGTTACTAGTCAAATGGTATTTAACATCTTGGAGATGTTATCTGACAGAAGATCTGCCCCTATTCTACTTGGGTGTAAGCCATCAGCGCGGAAGAGCCTCGGTCGCTCCCAAAACAGATTCCAATTATTTACAAAGAGCAGTTTCTGCTCATTGCACCATGACAATAACCATTCATTAAGCGCGAATAATCTACTGAACTTTTCATGCCCTCGTCGGTACGTAGGAAGCGGTCCAGACACAATAATCGCTATTTCAGGCGATGTGCTGCGTACCGTATCGATAAGGCTCCTGAAGTCTTTCTTCAGAACCTCCGTCTGTCGCAGCCTAGTGTCGTTAGATCCCGCGTGCAGCACAACAGCTCCGACGCGCTCGTCACCGTTCAAGATCTCAGTTACCCGCGCAGTGATATCGAGAACACGAGCACCAGGAAAGCAGTGACTGTGCACCTTACTTTTACCTAACGTAGCATGGACGTGTCGGACGGTGGAATCGCCGATGATCACAGCATCGCGTTCCGTTTCACGAAGAGGGGAGAAGCGGTTCTGAGTGGAGATCTCGAAAACCGGGAGGGGCGAAAAGATTCTTGTCCTGGCTCGCGGCTTCCGCGGAACCACCCAGGCTTCGTGGTGGTGTGTTGAAGCCGGAGTGAATGAAACCATGGCTGATCGTGACCTGGACGTTCGGGACCAGTGCTGAGAAACGGACGGAGTGGACGAGGTCGGCGTCAGCGGGTTACTAACGTTAATCACTGATCCGTGTGCATCAGCGCGTGATGTTTCAAGAGCTAAACGCCGGTCTCTCAGCTCAGTTTGTCTCTCTAGAAGGTCACGGATCTGCTTTTCTACAGCTTCTAATTCAGACTGCACCGCGAGCAACTCAGATTTGTTCTCATCTGCACAAAAAGGTAGATAACATACACCTGATATATTCGCCATTTTAACAGATGGACAGTAAGTTAGCAACTTAGTGGTTAGTGGTGTTGGGTAACGGCTTGAGACGCGTCTGTTCAACAGTCCTAGTTATAACTAGAAAAAAAGTTTGATGAGACAAACTTTAAGTTGGCTTGAGAAAGCCGGACCAGAGAGTTTGAAGAAGTTTAAAGTAGTTTGAAGTTTGATAGATGAATTAGTTAGAAAGAAAGAATAGTTCTAAAAAAAGAAAACGATTGGTTAGAAAGAAAGGAAAGATTAGGTAAAAAGATAGATAGATTAGAAAGATAAATTAGTTAGAAAGAAAGAGAGAAAGATAGATTAGTTAGAAAGAAAGAAAGATAGATTAGTTAGAAAGAAAGAGATTAGTTAGAAAGAAAGAAAGATAGATAGATAGATTAGTTAGAAAGAAAGAAAGAGATTAGTTAGAAAGAAAGAAAGAAAGAAAGATTAGTTAGAAAGAAAGAAAGAAAGAAAGAAAGAAAGATTAGTTAGAAAGAAAGAAAGAAAGATAGATTAGTTAGAATGAAAGATAGATTAGTTAGAAAGAAGTAAAGAAAGAAAGATAGATTAGTTAGAAAGAAAGATAGATAGATTAGTTAGAAAGAAAGACTGATTAGTTAGAATGTAAGAAAGATAGATTATTTAGAAAGAAAGAAAGATAGATTAGTTAGAAAGAAAGAAAGATAGATTAGTTAGAAAGAAAGATAAATTAGTTAGAAAGAAAGAAAGATAGATTAGTTAGAAAGAAAGATAGATTAGTTAGAAAGAAAGAAAGAAAGAAAGATAGATTAGTTAGAAAGAAAGTTAGATAGATTAGTTAGAAAGAAAGAAAGTAAGAGATTAGTTAGAAAGAAAGAAAGAGAAAGAAAGATAGATTAGTTAGAAAGAAAGAAAGATAGATTAGTTAGAAAGAAAGAAAGATAGATTAGTTAGAAAGAAAGATAGATAGATTAGTTAGAAAGAAAGATAGATTAGTTAGAATGAAAGAAAGAGATTAGTAAGAAAGAAAGATAGATTAGTTAGAAAGAAAGATAGATTCGTTAGAAAGAAAGAAAGAAAGATAGATAGATTAGTTAGAAAGAAAGATAGATTAGTTAGAAAGGAAGAAAAATAGATTAGTTAGAAAGAAAGAAAGAAAGAAAGATAGATTAGTTAGAAAGAAAAGATAGATAGATAGATAGATTAGATAGAAAGAAAGAAAGAGATTAGTTAGAAAGAAAGAAAGAAAGAAAGAAAGAAAGATTAGTTAGAAAGAAAGAAATAAAGATTAGTTAGAAAGAAAGAAAGATAGATAGATTAGTTAGAATGAAAGATAGATTAGTTAGAAAGAAGGAAAGAAAGAAAGATAGATTAGTTAGTAAGAAAGGATAGATTAGTTAGAAAGAAAGATAGATAGATTAGTTAGAAAGAAAGACAGATTAGTTAGAATGAAAGAAAGATAGATTATTTAGAAAGAAAGAAAGATAGATTAGTTAGAAAGAAAGAAAGATAGATTAGTTAGAAAGAAAGATAAATTAGTTAGAAAGAAAGAAGATAGATTAGTTAGAAAGAAAGATAGATTAGTTAGAAAGAAAGAAAGAAAGATAGATTAGTTAGAAAGAAAGATAGATAGATTAGTTAGAAAGAAGAAAGAAAGAGATTAGTTAGAAAGAAAGAAAGAGAAAGAAAGAAAGATAATAGTTAGAAAGAAAGAAAGATAGATTAGTTAGAAAGAAAGAAAGATAGATTAGTTAGAAAGAAAGATAGATTAGTTAGAAAGAAAGAACGATAGATTAGTTAGAAAGAAAGAAAGATAGATTAGTTAGAAAGAAAGAAAGATAGATTAGTTAGAAAGAAAAGAAAGATAGATTAGTTAGAAAGAAAGATAGATAGAAAGATAGATTAGTAAGAAAGAAAGAGATTAGTTAGAAAGAAAGAAGGATAGATTAGTTAGAAAGAAAGAAAGAAAGAAAGATTATTAGTTAGAAAGAAAGAAAGATAGATTAGTTAGAAAGAAAGAAAGATAGATTAGTTAGAAAGAAAGATAGATTAGTTAGAAAGAAAGAAGAAGATAGATTAGTTAGAAAGAAAGAAAGATAGATTAGTTAGAAAGAAAGAAAATAGATTAGTTAGAAAGAAAGAAAGATAGATTAGTTAGAAAGAAAAAGATAGATTTGTTGGAATGAAAGAAAGATAGATTAGTTAGAAAGAAAGAAAGATTAGTTAGAAAGAAAGATAGATAGATTAGTTAGAAAGAAAGATAGATTAGAAAGAAAGATAGATAGATTCTTTAGTTAGAAAGAAAGACAGATTAGTTAGAAAGAAAGAAAGATAGATTAGTTAGAAAGAAAGAAAGTAAGAGATTAGTTAGAAAGAAAGACAGATTAGTTGAGAAAGAAAAGAAAGAAAGAAAGAAAGAAAGAAAGAAGATAGATTAGTTAGAAAGAAAGACAGATTAGTTAGAAAGAAAGAAAGAAAGAAAGAAAAGAAATAAAGAAAGAAAGAAAGATTAGTTAGAAAGAAAGAAAGTAAGAGATTAGTTTGAAAGAAAGAAAGAAATAGATTAGTTAGAAAGAAAGAAAGAAAGAAAGATTAGTTAGAAAGAAAGAAAGAAAGACAGATAAGTTAGAATGAAAGATAGATTAGTTAGAAAGAAGGAAGGAAAGAAAGATAGATAGATTGGTTGGAAAGAAGGAAAGAAGATAAATTAGTTAAAAAGAAAGGATAGATTAGTTAGAAAGAAAGAAATATAGATTAGTTAGAAAGAAAGATAGATTAGTTAGAAAGAAAGAAAATAGATAGATTAGTTAGAAAGAAAGATAGATTAGTTAGAAAGAAAGATAGTAAGAGATTAGTTAGAAAGAAAGAAAGATTAGTTAGAAAGAAAGGTAGAAAGATAGATTAGTTAGAAAGAAAAGAAAGATAGATTAGTTAGAAAGAAAGATAGATAGATTAGTTAGAAAGAAAGATAGATTAGTTAGAATGAAAGAAAGATAGATTAGTAAGAAAGAAAGATAGATTAGTTAGAAAGAAAGATAGATTCATTAGAAAGAAAGAAAGAAAGATAGATTTAGTTAGAAAGGAAGAAAGATAGATTAGTTAGAAAGAAAGAAAGATAGATAGATTAGTTAGAAAAAAGAAAGAGATTAGTTAGAAAGAAAGAAAGATAGATTAGTTAGAAAGAAGAAAGAAAGAAAAATAGATTAGTTAGAAAGAAAGATAGATTAGTTAGAAAGAAAGATAGATAGATTAGTTAGAAAGAAAGATAGATTAGTTAGAAAGAAAAGAAAGAGATTAGTTAGAAAGAAAGATAGATAGATTAGTTAGAAAGAAAGATAGATTAGTTAGAATGAAAGAAAGATAGATTAGTAAGAAAGAAAGATAGATTAGTTAGAAAGAAAGATAGATTCGTTAGAAAGAAAGAAAGAAAGATAGATAGATAGATTATTTAGAAAGAAAGATAGATTAGTTAGAAAGGAAAAGATAGATTAGTTAGAAAGAAAGAAAGAAAGAATATAGATTAGTTAGAAAGAAAGATAGATAGATTAGTTAGAAAGAAAGATAGATTAGTTAGAAAGAAAGATAGATTAGTTAGAAAGAAAGAAAGATAGAAAGATTAGTTAGACAGAAAGAAAGAAAGATTAGTTAGAAAGAAAGAAAGAAAGATAGATTAGTTAGAATGAAAGATAGATTAGTTAGAAAGAAGGAAAGAAAGATAGATTAGTTAAAAAGAAAGGATAGATTAGTTAGAAAGAAAGAAAGATAGATTAGTTAGAAAGAAAGACAGATTAGTTAGAATGAAAGAAAGATAGATTAGTTAGAAAGAAAGAAAGATAGATTAGTTAGAAAGAAAGATAGATTAGTTATAAAGAAAGAAAGATAGATAGATTAGTTAGAAAAAATAAAGAGATTAGTTAGAAAGAAAGAAGATAGATTAGTTAGAAAGAAAAAAAGATAGATTAGTTAGAAAGAAAAGAAAGATAGATTAGTTAGAAAGAAAGATAGGTAGATTAATTAGAAAGAAAGATAGATTAGTTAAAATGAAAGAAACAGATTAGTAAGAAAGAAAGATAGATTAGTTAGAAAGAAAGATAGATTAGTTAGAAAGAAAGAAAGATAGATAGATTAGTTAGAAAAAAAGAAAGAAAGAAAGAAAGAAAGATAGATAGATAGATTAGTTAGAAAGAAAGATTAGTTAGAAAGAAAGAAAGAAAGAAAGAAAGATAGATTAGTTAGAAAGAAATAAAGATAGATTAGTTAGAAAGAAAGAGATTAGTTAGAAAGAAAGAAAGATAGATAGATAGATAGATAGATAGATAGATAGATAGATAGATAGATAGATAGATAGATAGATAGATAGATAGATAAAGTTCATTAGTACATATAGAATGGTAGTTTAATTGAGTCAGGGATTTTAGATTTGAGTTTATTTGGTGATAACTATTGGGCCACCGTAGTCTTGGCTCATTTTGAACTGTTCCAATGAAAGTCAATGGGATTTTTATGATTTTTAATATTAATTTTTAAGAAATCTGAAAGTCAAATCAGTCTGAAAAGATATAGCACACTAAGTCAGAACAGTTTGAAGGTCTGACCCGAGTTTGGAGTTTGTAGAGTTAAAGCTCTAGGACGAGTTAGAGTTTAAATTTTAGAGTCAGAAGAATAATAATAATAATAAGTTTAAATAGGATTTCAGTAAGTTGGCTTTCTCAAGCCAACTTAATTATGTGTTAAATGATGGTTCAAAACAGAATAAAAGGAGGAAATACGGAAAAACACAAGGAAATACGAACCTAATACGAGGCTTAGACAGCCACGACGCAGACAAACAAACTCACGGCAGACAGCGAGGCGGATAAATCAGTCGATCGCAGGGCGAGCAGCAGTGAAGCAGTGTCTCGCTCTACGACCAACAACCGATGTTCTTACCGTATTTGCGGTTCCAGCCGTATAATGGCTTGAGACGCGTCTAATACGAGGCTAGACAGCCACGACGCAGACAAGCGCACAGCAGGCAACGAGGCTGACAAAATCAGTCGATCGCAGGGCGAGCAGCAGTGAAGCGGTGTCTCGCTCTGCGACCAACAGTCCGAGTTGTAATTATGAGTTAAATGATGTTGCAGAACAGAATAAAAGAGAGAAATACGGAAAAATATGAAGCTAATACGAGGCTTAGACAGCCACGACGCAAACAAATGCACAGCTCACAGCAGGTAGCAAAGCGGAAGTAGTGGGCGTTTACACTGAAGACTGACAGCCAATCACAGCAGTGGGCGTTTACACTGAAGTCTCACAGCAGCCAATTACAGCAGTGGGCGTTTACACTGAAGTCTCACAGCAGCCAATTACAGCAGTGGGCGTTTACACTGAAGTATCACAGCAGCCAATTACAGCAGTGGGCGTTTACACTGAAGACTGACAGCCAATTACAGCAGTGGGCGTTAACACTGAAGTCTCACAGCAGCCAATCACAGCAGTGGGCGTTTACACTGAAGACTGACAGCCAATCACAGCGGTGGGCGTTTACACTGAAGTCTCACAGCAGCCAATTACAGCAGTGGGCATTTACACTGAAGTCTCACAGCAGCCAATCACAGCAGTGGGCGTTTCCACTGAAGACTGACAGCCAATTACAGCAGTGGGCGTTTACACTGAAGTCTCACAGCAGCCAATCACAGCAGTGGGCGTTTACACTGAAGACTGACAGCCAATTACAGCAGTGGGCGTTTACACTGAAGTCTCACAGCAGCCAATCACAGCAGTGGGCGTTTACACTGAAGTCTCACAGCAGCCAATCACAGCAGTGGGTGTTTACACTGAAGACTGACAGCAGCCAATCACAGCAGTGGGCGTTTACACTGAAGTCTCACAGCAGCCAATTACAGCAGTGGGCGCTTACACTGAAGACTGACAGCAGCCAATCACAGCAGTGGGCGTTTACACTGAAGTCTCACAGCAGCCAATTACAGCAGTGGGCGTTTACACTGAAGACTCACAGCAGCCAATCACAGCAGTGGGGCGTTTACACTGAAGTCTCACAGCAGCCAATCACAGCAGTGGGCGTTTACACTGAAGTCTCACAGCAGCCAATTACAGCAGTGGGCGTTTACACTGAAGACTCACAGCCAATCACAGCAGTGGGTGTTTACACTGAAGTCTCACAGCCAATCACAGCAGTGGGCGTTTACACTGAAGTCTCACAGCAGCCAATCACAGCAGTGGGGCGTTTACACTGAAGTCTCACAGCAGCCAATCACAGCAGTGGGCGTTTACACTGAAGACTGACAGCAGCCAATCACAGCAGTGGGCGTTTACACTGAAGTCTCACAGCAGCCAATCACAGCGGTGGGCGTTTACACTGAAGTCTCACAGCAGCCAATTACAGCAGTGGGCGTTTACACTGAAGACTCACAGCCAATCACAGCAGTGGGTGTTTACAC
The DNA here is from genome assembly GCA_036326025.1 of Chrosomus eos. Taxonomy (NCBI): domain Eukaryota; kingdom Metazoa; phylum Chordata; class Actinopteri; order Cypriniformes; family Leuciscidae; genus Chrosomus; species Chrosomus eos. The sequence goes on from CM070839.1 coordinate 32,762,126, forward strand.
TGAAGTCTCACAGCCAATCACAGCAGTGGGCGTTTACACTGAAGTCTCACAGCAGCCAATTACAGCAGTGGGGCGTTTACACTGAAGTCTCACAGCAGCCAATCACAGCAGTGGGGCGTTTACACTGAAGTCTCACAGCATAGCCAATAAAGATCGCATGAATTTGAATCTGAGAGAGAGAGAGAGAGAGAGAGAGAGAGAGAGAGAGAGAGAGAGAGAGAGAGAGAGAGAGAGAGAGAGAGAGAGAGAGACTGATGTCCTGAAGGCTTGTATAGTAGAGTCTGCTGATGGAGAATGTTCCAGCAGGATCAATACTCTGAGCTGCGGTCTCTCGGTCTCTCGGTCTCTCACTGTTAAGGTGGTTTGTGTATCATCAACATATATCTTTACAAGAATATAACAAATATTTACATACAAAATACAAAGATAATTGCTGCTAATGAACATGGGATGAAACAAATCCTGCATGTGGCTCAAATAGTCAAGTCAGCTTTATTTATACAGTGATTTTTACAATACAGAGTGTTTCAAAGCAGCTTTACAGAGATAACAGGAAAATAATTCAACAGAGTTTGTTTCTAGAAGAAAATAGCGTCACAGTCCAGCAGTACCTAAGTTCAGTGATGGTTCTTTTCAATTGTAAAAAAATGTATATATTAATTTAGGTAATTTATATAGCCGCTCTGGAGAAAACCGTGATGTCATCGTCCAGCTCAGTTCAGTTCTCATATAATGCTGTCAATGCAGCAGATCAGTAATATTGTTGAATATTAAATTAAATAAGAGAGAGAAGTAAAAATGATCAGATATATAAAAGTATATCTGCATGAGCGCTTGATGTATTTGCTGTTGTCTTCAGATGATGCAATCTTGAGGGAATACCTTAAATCTTCTCTCCGCCTCTGAGAGCATCTGATGTCCTGAGGACACACACACCACCCACACACACACACACACACACACACACACACACACACACACACACACACACACACACACACACACACACACACACACACACACACACACACACACACACACACACACACACACACACACACACACACACACAGAAGCTCGAGCACATCAGCAGAACGAGTGCCTTTCCCTGGATGTCCACGATAGGAAACACATGTGTTCGGCTGTAACCCGTGAGGTGGGAGGATGAGAGAAGAGAGCAGATCCAGATCATCTGAGGATCTCATGGAGGGATTTCAGAAGCCCGTCCTGATTCAGGTGATAATAATCTGCGCTTTACACCACAATAAACTGAAGATGATGATGATAGATTGCAGTGGAGTCACTATGATCTTGTATTAAAAGTAATATTTTGTCTTACATCTCGGATCATAACCGAATACAACACTTGCATTGAATTTGAAAAGATCATCATGCATCCAATCACAGTCTATATAGGGCAAAACAGTTATGACAGTCAGTGTGTAATTAAGATGAACTGAGATTAGGCGTAATTATGTTTCATGATTTTGATGCACAATATCTGGAAGAGATTATAAATCAAGCAAGTGTTGAAGTAATGTGTTGCTGTGGCCGAGTGGTGGCACTGTTCTGTCAGAAAAACATCGTTCTGTCTGTTTTATTCATTTCTAGTATATGGATCATCTGAAAAAATACATTAAAAAAATAGTAAATAATAGAACTAGTGCTGGGCAACATCCAAAATAAAAGTTTGTGTTTACATAATATATGGTGTGTGTGTATAATTATTTTGTATACACACATATGCATGTACTGTATATATTTAAGAAATATTTACATGTATATACTGTATATATACATAATTTATATTATATATAAATATTTTATATATAAATAACACATTTTTCTTAAATATATACATGCATATGTGTGTATTTATTTATACAAAATAATTATACACAGCACAAACACATATATATTATGTAAACACAAAATTTTATTTTGAATGCAATTAATCGTAGCCCAGCACTAAATAAAACAAATCATCATATTTAAAACATTTTCAAAAGTAAAAGTGTAACCTGCTAAAACATAATGTAGAACTCAAATCGAAACTGGTGCTGAATGTTTTGGACGTAAAGCCCCACTGTTGTCGTAGGGTCATATGGTCAGGGTCAGGGTCATGGTTAGGGTCAGGTCAGAGGTTAGGTTAGGGTCAGGGTTAGGGTCAGGTCAGAGGTTAGGGTCAGGTTAGGGTCAGGTCAGAGGTAAGGGTCAGGCTAGGGTCATGGTTAGGGTCATGGTTGGGTCAGGTCAGGGTCATGGTTAGGGTCATGGTTGGGTCAGGTCATGGTTAGGTCATGGTTGGGTCAGGTTAGGGTTAGGTCAGGTCAGGTTAGGGTCACGGTTGGGTCAGGTCAGATGTTAGAGTCATGATTGGGTCAGGGTTAGGGTCGGTAGGGTAGGTTGAGGGTCATGGTTGGGTCAGGGTATTAGGGTCATGGTTGGGTCAGGGTTTCTGTTAGGGAAAAGGGACTTTGGCAAACCCAACATATAGTGTCTGGATCCAAAACTCTGTTCTGGTCTCATCAGACCATACAAACCTAGATCCATTTAACATATGGCAACGACATCAAACATTTGAGTTTGTTGTTTCACAAAGTGTAAAGGGTTGTTTATGGCAAATCAACCCAACCCAAACACAGAGCCTTTCTGACCCCTAACATTACAGTATTGATGTAGTGTGTACTGTAGCTTTTATAAGACTCTTCACCGCCCCTTAAGGAAAATCATCCATGATTCTGTGATCGATTACTGTTTGTATTAACATAGTTTTCCGACAAATATGATTAAATGGTGGATATACATGTTGTTGTTTTAATGGAAAGCACTTTGGCCAACACCGGTTGTTTGTGCTATATAAATAAACTAAACTAACTTAAACTAACATCGTATCTACAATAACATCGTAAACATACCACTCTGAAACTCCTGTGAAATGCGTTCTGCATGATCCTTTCGTTCATTAACATTGTCAGGGTCTGAATCGGCTCGAAATGGTTTAAAATGGACTCCATCGTTAATATTTAAATCTGAGTAGAGCTTACGGTTATGAAGGGGCGGGACATTTCCCGAACACGCGCTGAGTGCTGCCAATCACAGCACACTGGGCCAGCCAACCAATCACAGCACACTGGGCAGCCAACCAATCACAGCAACGGGGCCAGCCAACCAATCACAGCACACTGGGCCAGCCAACCAATCACAGACACTGGGCCAGCCAACCAATCACAGCACACTGGGCCAGCCAACCAATCACAGCACACTGGGCCAGCCAACCAATCACAACACACTGGGCCACCACCAACACACATCGAGCCAACAACAACACACTGGCACAACAATCACAGCAAACTGGGCCAGTTAACCAATCACAACACACTGGGCCAGCCAACCAATCAGATCACATTTCGTATTTCGGAAGGAGGGGCTTCATCGAACACGACGAAGTTAACCGGACTGGGAAGAGAGGAGCTGTAATAATGTAAAATATCTGAAAAATAATGAGAATCAAGCATATTCTAGTACACCCTAAAAAACAAAATCAAGACTTTGTAAAGGGGCAAACAGCACGAAGGGAAGTAGCACTCGTCTTTTCTTCCATATTGTGCCGTTATCCGAGTGAAATGCTTCTGAAGTAGGAACAGATGTAGGGTGTGGCTTCATTTAGTCCGTGGGGATTGATTGGATGGTTGTGGTTTGCTATTGGTGGATGATCTAATGTGAGTGACAGATTGCCCCGCCCTCGCTCCACCAAACACTTTATCAGAGAAGTGATGCATAGAAGTGATGTAGCTCCAACAGGGACTGGAACTTATTTTGATTCAAGATATGTATTTAAAACAATAATGATGTGCATGGGTGAATTATTCATAATAAACACGACTATGTTTCATAAAAAAAATAAAAATAAGAATTGTTCGTTTAAATGTATGGGGGCTTGCCATATCACGCGACCGTCTGCGAATAGCGCTGTTGTCCGTCGCGAGCTGTGACGAAGGCGATGACATCACTCTCACGTCACTCTCTCCCTGTAGCGATAATCATGGCGGATCAACAATTCAGCAACTTTCTTTGGTGAGTAAAGCGAGTCTCCTATATTTCGGGTACACAGTATTTCATGCAGATTATATTCGCGCCTCGCTGCTGATCTGACCGAGATTACAGCGAAACACACATCGCAGCTGTTAGTGTGTGTTTGTGTGGTGTGTACTTTACTGAAGAGCATTGAGCTTGTAAACACGGTTAAATATATTAAAGCACGCACTGTTAATCTTTCTAGCCAGCCATACACTCAGGGGGGGGTGTGTGTGTGTGTGTGTGTGTGTGTGTGTGGTGTGTGTGTGTGTTATATAGCTGCTGTATCAAAGTAACTAAACGCATGAACTGAGGTCAAAACATCAGTCTTATGGCTAGTGAAAATATTCTGTATTTTGTCATATTGTTATGGTAAATTGGGTCATATTTTAATGAAAGTAGTTCTGATATAACGTTAGTGTTTTAAAACAGTTGAATATTATATGAAATGTAACTGGGTGACAGTGTCCACTGAATTATTGCCCTCTTCATAGTTAAAAACAATTCAAATAGTCTTCTCTGGTTTGATCAAGTTTATTGGTTAGTTCGGCTTTAAAATACACAAAGGCAAGATATTAATGTGTGTTTGTAGAATTAGATGTTTCAAACATGTGATCTTGATTTATTTTCTCAGGCTGCTGAGTTATTAAAATGTTCTTACACATTACATTTGTGTAGTCCAGTTTAGCATTTATACAGAAATACTGAATCTGGATGATTGCATTGCAGATATGTTTGCAATTTATGAGCATTCATATTTTTATAACTTTAACTTGATAAAATCATTAGCATGACATTTTTAAGCTTAATGCACACTTAATATCTAATGCAAACACATTTATATTATGTTATGATTTATTGTAAAATGTTATAAATGCACACAAACACAGGTAGCTTCAATATGTTGAGACATTGAAATGTTTCTTGTAAATGAAGGGCGTTGTTTTAATTTGTAAACCTAACATTGATATTGCATGTGTGATGCAGAGAGGAATGAGGAAGACTTAATCAGCATTACACAGAAATGCTTAACAGAGTAATTAGTGTTTCTGACACGTTGACCGTCGGATTAGCATGATGTGTGTGTGTGTGTGTGTGTGTGTGTGTGTGTGTGTGTGTGTGTGAGAGCCGCTTAGACCTGCTCGACTGGTTTCTGATGGCAGAACAATGAACGAGTTCAACCCAACATAGTTGCACAGTTACTTTCCGAGAGAGGACAGGTGTATGTCGAGCGGCTCATGCAGAAACGGTGAGGAATGCATTGGTCGTGTGTGTGTGTGTGTGTGTGTGTGTGTGGTGTGTGAGAGAGAGAGTTCTTCACTGGAGGAACACACAGAGTAACTGTCAGGATCCTGTAAGTTCATGCTAGTGTCTCTAATAACAGTTCCTGACAGATATCTGTCACTTCTGCATGATTTATGTTTCTGAAGGGTGTTTTGTCCTGAAAAGCAGGTTAATATCACATGACTGAGAGATTCTCTGCGTTTCATTTTAAAGGTTCAGCATCTGATTTACATTTACTCATTTAGCAGACGCTTTTATCCAAAGCAACTCACACATGAGAACAATAGAAGCAGTGAAACTAACAGTATGCGAGTGCTGTGACCCTTCCCAGTTTAATCTAAAGCACTACATATACTTTTTATTTTTTATTTTTTTATAAATAGGACGTGTAAGCAAGCATTGGTTTCATTTGTCATCAAGCTCAAAATGTGACTTTTTTGAGTGTTTCTGAACTCCTGAAACGCCTCCATTGTATCTTGAGTTTCTTCCGGGAACGAACACGTCACAATATTCCTCATTATAATAATTAATATGCAGAATAAAGGGGCGGGGCCTGGTTGAGTTAGTAGTGTGTTAAACTGGAGGTTATGGAAAGGGGCGGGACATTTCCCAAACACACTATAAGCGCTCGACCAATCACAACACACTGCTCCAGCCGACCAATCAGAGCACAGTGTGCTTTTCAGGAGGAGGGGCTTCATAGAGACAGGAAGTAAACAGAGCGTTACTGACAGACTGGGAATAGAGGAGCCGCAACAATGGAGAATATGAGGAAAATAATCAACATTCAAGCAGGAAAACCTGTTCTAGTAACATCACTACTTTGCATAATAGCTCCTCTTACTAGTAATTTAATTTTAATCAAGCTCAAAATTGGATTGTTTGGTGTTTCTGATGCTTAGTGTTATTATAATGACTTCAAACTCATTGACAGTGAATAATTATTTTATGAAAAGACTGACCTTCTTTCTTTAATAAAGCAGAATTCTGCTGCTTCTAACGTGACACACATTCATCATCAAAATGTTATCAGTTAATTATTATTATTATTATCATCTGAAAAACATTTCTTTTGGATGATTTCTCGTCAGAGTTATTTGTCCTTGACGGCTCACGTGTGATGCGCTGTAATATTGCAGACATTAAATGAAGTATTGACCTTGTTTATATAAAAGCTGAGGGAAATAAATAAGTTTTTAACTCTCTCTGAAATAACTGGAGGGTCAAACATATGTATTGTCTTTAGCTTTTTATAATGTGTTGTCATTTTTATGTGTGCATTTGTTATTTTTATGTACAGCACTTTGGTTTATAAAAGTGCTGTAGAAGTAAAGTTGGGTTATGAAGCGTACGCCGGCTGTTCTGGAGGGGTTTCGCTGCTAGTCACGCAGTCGCACTACACACACAATACCCACTTCAGTTACAGCCACTAAACCACAGCAATGGAAGTAGGAAACTGAGTTTTTATCATGTGATGGAGTGGTGCCTCAGATCAGTGTGTGTGTGTGGTGTGTGTGTGTGTGTGTCCTCATAGATCAGTGTGTGTGTGTGTGTGTCCTCATAGATCAGTGTGTGTGTGTGTGTCCTCATAGATCAGTGTGTGTGTGTGTGTGTGTCCTCATAGATCAGTGTGTGTGTGAGGTTGATCTGTGTGTGTGTGGTGTGTGTGTGTGTGTGTGTGTGTGTGTGTGTGTGTGTGTGTGTGAGAGGTTGATCTGTGTGTGTGTGTGTGAGGTTGATCTGTGTGTGTCCTCATAGATCAGTGTGTGTGTGTGTGTGTGAGGTTGATCTGTGTGTGTCCTCATAGATCAGTGTGTGTGAGGTTGATTGTGTGTGTGGTGTTGATCTGTGTGAGGTTGATCTGTGTGTGTGTCCCATAGATCAGTGTGTGTGTGTGTGTGTCCTCATAGATCAGTGTGTGTGAGGTTGATCTGTGTGTGTGTCCTCATAGATCAGTGTGTGTGTGTGTGTCCTCATAGATCTGTGTGTGTGTGTGTCCTCATAGATCAGTGTGTGTGAGGTTGATCTTGTGTGTGTCCTCGTAGATCAGTGTGTGTGTGTGTGTCCTCATAGATCAGTGTGTGTGTGTGTGTGTCCTCATAGATCAGTGTGTGTGAGGTTGATCTGTGTGTGTGTCCTCATAGATCAGTGTGTGTGAGGTTGATCTGTGTGTGTGTGTGTGTGTGTGTGTGTGTGTCCTCATAGATCAGTGTGTGTGTGTCCTCATAGATCAGTGTGTGTGAGGTTGATCTGTGTGTGTGTCCTCATAGATCAGTGTGTGTGAGGTTGATCTGTGTGTGTGTGTGTGTGTGTGTGTGTGTCCTCATAGATCAGTGTGTGTGTCATAGATCAGTGTGTGTGAGATTGATCTGTGTGTGTCCTCATAGATCAGTGTGTGTGAGATTGATCTGTGTGTGTCCTCATAGATCAGTGTGTGTGTGTGTGTCCTCATAGATCAGTGTGTGTGTGTGTGTGTGTCCTCATAGATCAGTGTGTGTGTGTGTCCTCATAGATCAGTGTGTGTGTGTGTGTGTCCTCATAGATCAGTGTGTGTGTGTGTGTGTCCTCATAGATCAGTGTGTGTGAGGTTGATCTGTGTGTGTCCTCATAGATCAGTGTGTGTGTGTGTGTGTGTCCTCATAGATCAGTGTGTGTGAGGTTGATCTGTGTGTGTGTGTGTGTGTGTGTGTCATAGATCAGTGTGTGTGTGTGTGTGTGTGTCCTCATAGATCAGTGTGTGTGAGGTTGATCTGTGTGTGTCCTCATAGATCAGTGTGTGTGTGTGTGTGTCCTCATAGATCAGTGTGTGTGAGGTTGATCTGTGTGTGTCCTCATAGATCAGTGTGTGTGTGTGTGTGTCCTCATAGATCAGTGTGTGTGAGGTTGATCTGTGTGTGTCCTCATAGATCAGTGTGTGTGAGGTTGATCTGTGTGTGTGTGTGTGTGTCATAGATCAGTGTGTCGTGATGGAGCATGTGCAAGGGGCCTGGAAGAGCGCCAGTCATGGCTTCGGCTGCAAGGACTCGGTGTTCGAGGATCCCTGCATGTCTCCCAACATCCTCAAGGACTTCCAGTACCGGAGACTGTCCGACGATGGGAGAATCCCAGACTCTAAAGCTAGCGGCACGATCCGCGTCTACCTGCCCAACAAACAGCGGACTGTGGTAACTACACAACCATCTGGGTTATTTTCAGGGTTCATGATGAGGATGGAGCGTGTGTGTTAATATTTATCCTAGTTCAGTGCTTTTGCACGTAGACCTGAGGCCCGTTCTCTACAAGAACGATTACTTTAATAAGTGGCGAATTCTAAACGGCGGTTTTGCAATAAAAGGGAACGACTGAATCCCTTCCAACTTTCATTTAATTTAATATTCAACAATATTATTCATCTCCTGCATTGACAGCATGATATGAGAACTGAACTGATCTGGGGTGCGTTTCCCCAAAGCATCGTTGGGCAACTATGGTCGCAAGTTCCGTCGTTTCCAATAGAGTTCAATGGAAATTGCGACCAACTTGCGACCATAGTTGGCTAACGATGCTTTCGGGAAACGCACCCCAGGACGATGATATCACTGTTTTCTCCAGAGCGGCTATATATACTAAATTAATAATGTTTTTTTTTACAACAAAAATGAACCATCACTGAACTTAAAGGTACAATATGCAGAATTTTTCTCCACCAGGGGTCGCTAACCTCTTACAATAACAAAGGCGTATATTGATGACGTATATTCAGCATTAAGCGTAATTATGGATCTTGTCGTCAAGCTGATGGATCTTTTATAGATGAGTGAATACACTGATGTTTTTATCATGACTGTGGTGAAGCAGGAGCGATTGCTAGACGTACACCAGCGCCACACACAACGCCAGTCCCGCGGATATAAAGGAATAAGGACATTTCATTCAACCCAACTACACACAAGTGCTGAATTAATACTCACACAGGTCAGTTTATTAGAGGAATGAGGCTTGAGGTAACGCAGCGCTGTTTCACTCGCTCTAACAGTTACACTATCACACTAAACACATTTGAGTGTGTTGAATGTTGTTAGTTGGGTTGTTTGTTGGCTGTATGTGGGCAATTCCATGCAAAGGTCATCTTTACCATGAAAAAATAAAGTTTTAACCAAAAGAACAAAACCCATTTTAAGTTGTCCATTTAGGTCTGTAATATACTGTATTAATGTGCTTTAACAAAAATTAAGAAAATTGCCTTGTTTATCCACCAGATATGAGGTGAGCAACAATGCTTCAATTACATCTTCAACCAGCCATATTTCATGCTTTCAAAAAAAGGTATCAAAGACCCCCCTTTTTAAACTTTATTTTAACAGTAAGCATTTTGCAGAAAGATGGAGGCATGCCTGAGAAATAAATATAGTAATTTGGTCATAACAGCACTGCCTGTTGAGTTTATAAGGGCTATAATAAAGAGGTCTTGACGCTTCAGTGCACGGTCACGTCCATAACGTTTTAAAGGTTTAGTTTATTTAATAATCTTCAGAATCATTTCAGACAGTCTTCTTAATGTGAAAACACAGCCATTATGCGTCAACAAAAGTGCCATGATGGTTTGATTGTTGATTTTCCAAACAGATTCTCTGTATTTCAGACGCGTCACATCCATAACAGGGTTTTTGTCACATCCATAACGTTGTTTTTCCTCATAATACACTTCATAAAAATATATATACTTTAAACATTGATATTTTTATGTTCAGCTAAGACCCCTTCATCATGTGGATAGCAATATTTATACATTGGATTTAAAAGTTCACAGACTTTAAAGGAAATCGAACAGTATACCAAAAACTCTGTCATTTCCCGTAACATCCATAACGCATGCTTATTTTCCTTTTTTGGGGGTGCTTAAATATATTTTAGAAAAACATATTTTGCCTGTCAATTCCCCAGATGGGGTGCTCTGAGAATATGCATTTCCAATTTAAATATTGTAAGAAGTTTTTTTTTTTCTGAGACATTTCACCTGTCATTATGAGTTCAAATGTCACATCCATAACGCTGGAATTGCCCATGAGACTAAGTAAGCTAGATCAACATTAGAATAACATACAGATCATATTCTAACATTTCATAATGTTGAACTAAATAACATTGATTAGTTTTATGTACATTTGCTCTCCTGTCTAATAAAGTACATGAACACTCGCGTCTCTGTCGAGTGGAAGTTAGTCGTGGACGTGGAGCTCTTGCATCTCGAAACATGTTGATCTTCGTTTTAGTCTCTTTCTGTCTCAAAGTCTGCTTGCCATGGTCCACAATGTTTGAACAAAACAACAACAGCGTGAGCGTCCTGCTAGGCGGACCCGGCATAACCCAGTTGTCCACGTCTGTCGCCATGGTTACTATGGCAGTACGAGCGGAAACAATGGTGGAAACCGAGGGTAACGAGGATATGATGTCATTGACTGGCGACTCCTCACCGCTGCTCACACGCCCCGTTTCCTTGGTTAAAATCACAATTTTCTCATGATTTACAAATAGTTGGAAACATTTAGGATATTGTAAGTAATCAACTAAACAAAATATATAACATTGGCCTAGTGGTTTTTGGATATTTTACTGCAAAAATCCTGCATATTGTACCTTTAAGCTGGACTGTGACGCTATTCTCTGTAAATAAACTTTGTTACATTATTTTCCTGTTATCTCTGTAAAGCTGCTTTGAAATGATCTGTATTGTAAAAAGCGCTGTATTAATAAAGGAGACTTGACGAGTCCATTAGCGAAGGACACATGTCATGTCACTTCTCGGAAGTAATTTTATCGTTTATAGTCATGTGACCCATGCTGGCGAATCTATATCGTCCTCAGTGTGAACGGGCCTTATGTGGGAAGTGCCTTGATGTAAAAGTAGTTTGTTTTTAGTAGAGATGCACTGATTTATGAACATTTGGGCCGATAACCGATATATTGGCTGATAAATCTAAATCCAAAGTGTCATTTTTGAGAGCTTGATTGCAAAAACAAACGTCTCAGCATTAAAAGCCATGTCCCGGACAAAAAATTATAATGATCTTCTCATAATTATTTTATGTAGCTGATATGACAGACTAAATGTATTTTCCTTTCTTGAAGTGATTTTAATCATATTTCAAGCAATTCAGAATCATCATTTTGAACAGTCTCAGCTGAAGGAAATAATACATTATTTATCAGCTTTAATATCTCGACCATATTTTCTTATCGGGCCGATAACGTTAACATTAAAAATCAACATATATCTGATATATATCGTGCATCCCTAGTTTTTACAAACTCACAAATGCTCGTCGATATAATGCTAAAAGTCTATGTAACGTTCACATGCATGTTCATTTCTTTCTGTATTTTCATTGAAGTGCTGAAATATGAGGATTGTGTTAATTAGGTGAACGTGCGGCCGGGAATGACGTTGCACAACTGCCTCATCAAAGCCCTGAAGGTCCGCGGGCTCCAGCCCGAGTGCTGTGCGGTCTTCAAGCTGCATCGAGAACATGCATTGTAAGTTGGGGCCTATGGCACAAAAAAAAAAAAAAATGGAATACAATGAGAAAGACTGAGCACTAACAACATGCAGTGCCAATAAAAAGTTGTTTTTATATTAAATGCTAATTAATTTGGTATTTCTGCCATTGGCCATCAGAAAAAGACTTCGGATCTCTACAGAGCGATGTAAAATAATCACAATCATGAAAGCCAGTGTAATTGATAGGGCTGGGAATTGATGTAGACTTCCTAATTTGGTATGATTCTGTTTCACAAGCACATAATTCGATTCTGATTCATTTGGGACTTTAATGTTGAACTCTGGGATATCCTGGAGGAAAAGCTCATGTCATTTAATGGATTAAAATAATGTTGTGACCGAGTTTAAGCAGTTTTGCAGAGAGAATATAAGTTGATTGCAGTGACCAAAGCAAAGCTGATCAATGCATAAAACACTTTACAATGACAATACAATACAATCTTTTAAAGTATTTAATCTATATTGTTAGTTCATGTCAGCTCAGGTCCAATAATTAATATCAACAGATACAATTTTTGTATCAGTAAATGTTCAAATTAAAGTTGGCATAAAAGAGAAGTTGCACTAGTGTTATCTCCTCTATTGTGTCGTATATCGAGTGAAACGCTTCAGGAACTAGAACACATGTGGGCGGGGCTTGAGTGTGTCTGTGGGCGGGGTTGATTGGATGGTTGTGGTTTGCTATTGGCTGATCTCCTGTGAGTGACAGGTTATACATTGTATCTGCGGGGTCTTGAAAAGTATTAAAAGGTGATAAATCAATTTTGGGAAAATTAAGACCCTTAAAAAGTATTAAAAAGTCTTATGACGGGTTTATAAAGTCTTAAATTTTGAAAGTATTTTTTCTGAATTAGCTGTCCAACAGTTTGAGTCCCAAAAACATCGTAAAAGTGTGTGAATTTAGTCATTTTTATTAAAAAAAAACGAAAAACTAGGCTATTTTGGGTGCGTTCGTAAATTGCCTCTCTGTCATGCCAATCACTGTACTGATTGCCTACACCAAACACTGATCCCTAAACCTACCCGTCACTGTAACCTAAACCAATGAAATCGGTTGCAGGGCGGGAAAAAAATCACGCGTATTACAACGCACCGAAATGTTTTAAGAGAAGGTTGGTGATTTACTATCCCAGCCTATTTGATTTTTTTTGTATCAGAGTGGTCTATAGTCTTTATCACAAACTAAAACTGTTAAGTTAAAAGTATCACTGATGTAAATGGTTACAGCTTGAAGTGGCGGTGAGGTATTAAAAAATATTGAGAAGGTCTTGAAAAAATCTTGAAAAGGTATTAAAATTAACTTCAAGATTCGTGCATATACCCTGTTATAGCCCCGCCCACATCATCAGAGAAGAGAAGAAACACTGCAAGAGGAACTTAGTCTGATGCAAGATTATTAACACTATAATGATGTGTACATTTATAATAAACAATAGAAAATGTCCATTTTGATTTCATGATGATTTTAGCATCAACCAAGAATAATAAATGCTTTTCATTGTTAGTTCATGTTAAATAATGAAACCTTATTCTTACTGGTGCATCTTCTGAATACCGCCTTAATAACCTGTTATTTTCTGTTTAATAACTGTAATAATTCAGACCCACCTGTAAAGCTGAAATGCACTGCTCAGTGAATGAGGACACGTGTTGTGTGTGCAGTAAGAAGCTGCGTATGGACTGGAGCACTGACTCCACCTTTCTGGTGGGAGAGGAGCTTCTGGTGGAGGTCTTAGATCACGTCCCGCTGACCACGCACAATTTTGTGAGTTCCCGTAGTCTGTGTGTGTGTGTGTGTGTGTGTGTGAATTGAGCTAATGTCGTCTTTACAGCGGCTCTAACATCTGACCGTCCCCCTTCACAGGTACGAAAGACATTTTTAAAGTTGGCCTTTTGTGACATATGTCAGAAGTTTCTTCTACATGGCTTCAGATGTCAGACGTGCGGCTACAAGTTTCACGAGCATTGCAGCACCAAAGTGCCCACCATGTGTGTGGACTGGAGCAACATCCGACAGCTGCTGTGAGTGTGCAAAACCACACACACCAGCACACACACCAGCACACACACTTCACACTTGTGCACGTCAGCGGCTGCATTAGTTGCTTAGACTAGTTTCTAGTGGTTTCTGTGTCTAGAAAAGAACCTCAGCTCTTGGAAAAGCCACAGAAATGCTTAAAAACACAGTTTATACATGTTCTGTTATATTGTTACCATGCTGGTTTTGTGTAATCATTACTTTTTTTGATGTAACATGCATTACAAGGAACTTACATTACATAATCAGATTACTTTTTTGATGTACCGAGTAAAGTAACGCATTACAAGAAACGTGTATTACATAATCAGATTACTTTTTTGATGTAACGTGTAAAGTAACGCATTACGTAATCAGATTACTTTTTCGTTTTAACGAGTAAAGTAATGCATTACAAGTACCGTGCATTAGATCAGATTACTTTTTTGATGTAACTAGTAATGCATTACAAGTACCGTGCATTACATAATCAGATTACTTTTTTGATGTAACTTGTAATGCATTACAAGTACCGTGCATTACATAATCAGATTACTTTTTTGATGTAACTAGTAATGCATTACAAGTACCGTGCATTACATAATCAGATTACTTTTTCGATTTACAAGTAAAGTAACGCATTACAAGTACCGTGCATTACGTAATCAGATTACTTTTTCGTTTTAACGAGTAAAGTAATGCATTACAAGTACCGTGCATTAGATCAGATTACTTTTTTGATGTAACTAGTAATGCATTACAAGTACCGTACATTACATAATCAGATTACTTTTTTGATGTAACTAGTAATGCATTACAAGTACCGTGCATTACGTAATCAGATTACTTTTTTGATTTACAAGTAAAGTAACGCATTACAAGTACCGTGCATTACGTAATCAGATTACTTTTTCGATTTACAAGTAAAGTAACGCATTACAAGTACCGTGCATTACGTAATCGGATTACTTTTGGATTTACAAGTAAAGTAAAGCATTACAAGTAACATGCATTACGTAATCAGATTACTTTTTCGATTACCGTGCATTACATAATCAGATTACTTTTAAAGTAACGCATTACAAGTACCGTGCATTACGTAGTCAGATTACTTTTGCGATTTACAAGTAAAGTAACGCATTACAAGTAACGTGCATTACGTAATCAGATTATTTTTTTGATGTAACGTGTAAAGTAACACATTTCAAGTAACGTGCATTACGTAATCAGATTACTTTTTTGATGTAACGTGCAAACTAACGCATTACGTAATCAGATTACTTTTTCGATTTACAAGTAAAGTAACGCATTACAAGTACCGTGCATTACGTAATCAGATTACTTTTGCGATTTACAAGTAAAGTAACGCATTACAAGTAACGTGCATTACGTAATCAGATTACTTTTGCGATTTACAAGTAAAGTAACGCATTACAAGTAACGTGCATTACGTAATCAGATTATTTTTTTGATGTAACGTGTAAAGTAACACATTTCAAGTACCGTGCATTACGTAATCAGATTACTTTTGCGATTTACAAGTAAAGCATTACAAGTAACTTGCATTACGTAATCAGATTACTTTTGCGATTTACAAGTAACGCATTACTAGTAACGTGCATTACGTAATCAGATTACTTTTTTGATGTAACGTGCAAACTAACGCATTACGTAATCAGATTACTTTTTCGATTTACAAGTAAAGTAACGCATTACAAGCACTGTGCATTACGTAATCAGATTACTTTTCATGTAACGTAAAGTAATGCATTAAAAGTTACGTGCATTATGTAATCAGATAATTTTTTTGATGTAACGTGTAAAGTAACGCATTACAAGTAACGTGCATAATCTAATCTGATTACTTTTTTGATGCAAATACTGTCAACAGACAGAAAATAATAAATTTCGCCAATATTTAGGAGTACAATGTTCTATAAACCAGCTGAAGTTGGGTTCAGTAGCATGTTGACAGGCTTCTTTCCTCTATTTAAATGAAGATAGACATGAAGGGAAGGCTCACAGAAAGAGTTTTGCATAGAGGCCCTCACACGTGAGCGTTGTAGATGTCTATCAATGCTAATCATAAAGCATGGTACAAAGGTCCATTCTTCTGCATTCATCACAAAGATGAAAAAACAAACTTATAATGTTTTTTAATGAAAACCTTCATTGGTCCATCTTTTAGAAATTAGTTATTAGTTATTTTTCCAGGCTGTTCCCGACTCCCGGAGAGAACGGCACTCCGTCACTCCCGCCCCTCTCGTCCCGTCGGATGCAAAACTCTAAATTCTCCTTCAGGTAAATGCAGTCTGTGTCTATATTTAGCCCAGATGTAGTGACCCGACCAGTCCAGCGTTCCTCTGAGAATCAGAGCGTGTCACGACGCCACTACTCTTTCTTTTCGATCCTTTTATTTGATCATACTTGTAGTTCCTTGTATTAGTGTTATTTTACTTTTGGCATAGATTTATTCACTTTTATTTTTATACTTGTATGTAACTTTAGTTAATTCAGTCATGTGCTTTTGTCGTTTTGTTCGTTTTTGTTTTATTTTGCTTTTTAGGTTTAGTTTATTTTAATTCAGTTTAATTTTATTATTTTTTCCAGGTAACAGTTTTAGTGCTTGAGCTTATAAGGCCACATTTCAAATTTTCAAGTTTTTCAACTAATATTTACAGTTTTTTTTATTTCAGCTTTGTCAATTAACAGAAATGTTTTTGTAGTTATAGTTAACGATAATACTAACCCTGACATGTATTAAAACATTATATCTGGTCAGCTTTACCAACTTTTTAAAAATCTGAACATTGTGCAGGACTTTAAAATGTTTCACTATAAATAATTGTAAATTATATTATTAATTTAGTGCTGAAATGATTAGCTTTAGAATTTCTGGAGATTTGATTATCACCGATAATAATTTAGTCTAATTTTGACTAACACACAAGTAGCCATTAATTAACATTACCCTAATTATTAAAATACACACTGTTTTAGAAGTATATCCACATTATGAAACTAATCTGAGAGTTGTCTTGTGAACTTGCATCCATTTTTTTAATGTTGCTTGTTTACATGATATCAAGTAACGTTTACCTAAAATGTGCACTGATCTGTGAAACACTTTAAAAATGCATCCACAGGAATACATGGGTATTTTTTTCAAATACTTTTTTTTTCCAATCTAATGTTCTGGTAAGAGCCGTGTTTTGACTTCTGCAAGTGTGAATTGTCGTCTTTACTCTATCTTACATTTGATTCAACCATTTGAATTGTACTTCCCCTTTTATATTTAGTAACTCCTGTAATGTGCTGTATATATCGCATGTTTAATGTTAAACAGAAGCCCTTCTCCAGCCCCTATCACAGATACTCCACGCCGAACGCCTTCAACTACATCCCTCCCGCTCCGTCCGCTGGCGTGTGTCTCAGTCATAAAGTGCTGTCCACATCCACACCTAACGTCCACATGACGAGCACCACACAGCCCGTCGACGAGGCCGCTTATCAGGTGAAGCGCTTTCCCATCATCATCATCATCATCATCGCCAGATTTACTAAACCAGATCGCACTCCCACAGAACAGCCGACGGGAGAGGAAAGGCCATTTAAACAATGACCATCAGTCTATCCAGAGCCGGCTTGGCAATCGATGTGTGCGGATACATGGGTTAAACAGGCTCTCTTTGGGCGGTAATTAATGCCACAAATACCAGTAAATTGACGAGCTCAAAACTTAGTTAATCATGATTCATTTAAATACTTTTAAAATGAACAATATTTCTACAGCATTTATAATTCACACTTCGTAGGGTCGTGGTGTAACGATTCGATAATATCACGATACTGAACTCATGATACCATATCATTGCGATCACTAAACCCAAAGCACAGGACAATAGAGACACCAGAATAACAATATTCATGATTCTGAAGCTGAAAATACTGAATTATTGTAGATGAATATGCTTACACTCTTTCTCTGACTAGATATATTTAAAATAATGTAGGACTTTTTACTGGTAACATCAGACATCTGGCATTATACATTATATTCAACATTATATATAGTAGTGATCGAGCTGTTAGTAAATCTGGCCACAAGCACTATTACGGTGTCTTCTCTCAAACATTTCCATATGTTAAAACTGTACTTTCCTTTATTCACAGGAAGCCTTAGGGTATGATGAATCAGGTAAGGGCTGTTCCGGACTCTTTCCTCAGAGATTTCAGTTTCCACTTTATTCCTAATGATCTCACTGCGTTTTCAATTATGGGCGGCACTTCCGGTTTGAGGAACTTCCATTCAAAAAGACTGAAATTAATAATTTGCCCTGTAAATAAAGCTGATCCGTCAGTTTGACTGGGCGAGGTGTTTTATTTCAGAATAACATGAGAATAACGTTTCTCTTGGTATTTTAACGTGACGAGAATATCTAAAGCAAGAGCTCTTTTCAGTCGCTGCATTATTTGCCTTAATGATTATTTTTATTTATGTTTCTTTTGCATTCCGCTGTAAAAGTATGAACGAGAACTACATATTCTGTTCTCCCAGTTTAATTTACGATATATCCCATTAATAATTCACTGGGATGCACAAAGTGTTTTCTCCTCAAATCCTCACGTTTGTTTTATTTTATTGTGTTACAATTTATTATCAGTCAAAATGACGGAAATCACTTTGAAATGGTATCACGCAATGCTAGTAAATGAACATTAACTTATGTTACATAATACAGGTATATTATATTACTACAGTAGCTGTGTGTCCATCCACACGTTTTTATCCGCATTAAGGGATATCGAATTAAAAATGCCTTATGGAAACAGTAAAATTCGATTGAATTTCATGAATATCGACTCAAATGAAATGCGTTCGGTCTCATGGGATTTTATCTTGATGGATATACGGCTTATGCGATAAACGCTGATGGAAACGTTATTATGGCGCGATCCATTTTGTCTAGCAAAACTGTTCGCAAATGTTTGCTTGAATGTTGTGCGAAAATGAATGGAAACACCTTATAATGTCTCAAATAAATTCGATATACCAATTTGATGGTCGTGTGACGTCATCATTACACACAGGTTTATATTCGCTTTAAAGCCGTTGATGGAAACACACTTTCACCAGCTTTATTCACATCAGTTTTTTTTTTACCGAACTTCAGATAATTCCATTGATGAGTGGATGGAGACTTGGCTACTGATATTTAACCCATCCGTTATTGCTGTGGAGAGAATCGCGCTTTTGAGGTTATTCATGGTGTGTTTAAACTACCTTATTGATGCTTTTACACTTTAAAATGTCCTTTTAATGTTTGCTGGTCGAAGCGTGAGTAGAATAATGGCATCTGTACACAGTAAAAAAACAACTATTATTGAGTTAGAGTGAGCCTTTCTCTGATCGTTTACAGCTTAACGGAAGTTACACCCATAATCAAGCGTTAGGAATAAGGTGGATAATGTTCATTATGCTTGACGTCGTTCTCTGTCACGTTGGTTCATAGGAAGCCCTCATAATAAAAGCCCGACCGACTGGCCCAAAACCCCGGCTCCGGCTCACAGGGAGAAAGCGCCTTCAAACAACGCTCAGGAAAGAAGAATCGTAAGTAATCGAGTAGCCAAATAACACATTATCATCAGATTCGTTTCTTAAAGAACCGCCGAAGGTGTTATATAAGGAGAATAAGGCTTCATGTAGAGTTAAAGGTGATTTCACTGCGTTGAAACATGCACTGGGTTGTTGGTTATTCGCCAGCGTCCGCGAGAGAAGAGAGACTCCAGCTATTACTGGGAGATCGAGGCCGGAGAAGTGCTTCTGCTCTCCAGGATCGGATCCGGCTCCTTCGGCACCGTTTACAAAGGGAAGTGGCACGGTAAGAGCTCTCTCTCAACTTCAGTTTAGGGGTTTTACACATATTATATATAAACCCCTTATATATTACATCATTACACCAGTAGGTGACGACAAGTGTTCAAAAAATTATTTGTCATTGAAACATTTGTTCAAGAGATTCTGTCAAAAACGCTGATTCATCCAGTAATGAAACAAGTGAAGTCTTTATGAGTGAGTCATTGAATCATTAATTCAAGAGATTCATTCAAAAAATGCAGATTCATCCAGTAATGAATTGATATATATATATATATATATATATATATATATATATATATATATATATATATATATATATATATATATATATATATATATATATATATACTGTGTGAGGTTGAGTTAATGTTTGTTGATTTTCGATGAACAAAAATCCTGCTTGTTTTTTTTTGGTTATCTTATTTTGATTTGTAATGTCTCTTCAGGTGATGTTGCTGTAAAGATTTTAAAGGTGACGAATCCCACACCAGAGCAGTTACAAGCCTTTCGTAATGAAGTGGCTGTTCTCAGGTAACCCAACTCGTCGGAGGATCCCATTACTCCCACAGACTCCCAGTTTAAACACTAATGAGCTCGAGCTCGTCCTCTAGTCTGCATTCAGAGTCTGGTCTACAGTCTATAGATTTGATCCCGCTGACGATGTTCTGTGTTGTTGTTTCAGGAAGACCAGGCATGTCAATATTGTGTTGTTTATGGGATACATGACCAAGGAGAAGCTGGCGATTGTGACGCAGTGGTGTGAGGGAAGCAGTCTCTACAAACATCTGCACGTGCAAGAGACCAACTTACAGATGTTCCAGCTGATCGACATCGCCAGACAGACGGCGCAGGGCATGGAGTGAGTGTTCGCTTCATGAACGCTGAACATGTGATCGGGTTAATGTGTGTGTTTATATGTCACAAGCTTCAAATCGGGATATATTGTTTGACATGTGCTAACTGCAGGAATATACAGAGTTTCTCGCTGTCTGCGCATAATAACTATTCTCCTACATTGGTTCTTTAATGGTTTTAATTTATACATTTCCGGTCATAATTAGGAGATAATGAGCGTATGAGCCGTTGTGCCACTGCTTATATTGATCACACAGTTAAAATGGCCAAAACCAGTCGTGTGTGTGTGAGTGTGTGAAGCGAGCACTGGTGGCCGTCGTCCTGCGCTAATTCGAAGTCGTTGCGCTGCTAATTCGAAGTCGTTGCGCTGCTAATTCGAAGTCGTTGCGCTGCTAATTCGAAGTCGTTGCGCTGCTAATTCGAAGTCGTTGCGCTGCTAATTCGAAGTCGTTGCGCTGCTAATTCGAAGTCGTTGCGCTGCTAATTCGAAGTCGTTGCGCTGCTAATTCGAAGTCGTTGCGCTGCTAATTCGAAGTCGTTGCGCTGCTAATTCGAATCGTTGCGCTGCTAATTCGAAGTCGTTGCGCTGCTAATTCGAAGTCGTTGCGCTGCTAATTCGAAGTCGTTGCGCTGCTAATTCGAAGTCGTTGCGCTGCTAATTCGAATCGTTGCGCTGCTAATTCGAATTCGTTGCGCTGCTAATTCGAAGTCGTTGCGCTGCTAATTCGAAGTCGTTGCGCTGCTAATTCGAAGTCGTTGCGCTGCTAATTCGAAGTCGTGCGCTGCTAATTCGAATCGTTGCGCTGCTAATTCGAAGTCGTTGCGCTGCTAATTCGAAGTCGTTGCGCTGCTAATTCGAAGTCGTTGCGCTGCTAATTCGAAGTCGTTGCGCTGCTAATTCGAAGTTCGTTGCGCTGCTAATTCGAATGTCGTTGCGCTGCTAATTCGAAGTCGTTGCGCTGCTAATTCGAAGTCGTTGCGCTGCTAATTCGAATTCGTTGCGCTGCTAATTCGAATTCGTTGCGCTGCTAATTCGAATTCGTTGCGCTGCTAATTTGAATTCGTTGCGCTGCTAATTCGAATTCGTTGCGCTGCTAATTCGAATTCGTTGCGCTGCTAATTCGAATTCGTTGCGCTGCTAATTCGAATTCGTTGCGCTGCTAATTCGAATTCGTTGCGCTGCTAATTCGAATTTGTTGCGCTGCTAATTCGAATTCGTTGCGCTGCTAATTCGAAGTCGTTGCGCTGCTAATTCGAAGTCGTTGCGCTGCTAATTCGAATTCATTGCACTGCTAATTCGAATTCGTTGCGCTGCTAATTCGAATTCGTTGCGCTGCTTCGAATTCGTTGCGCTGCTAATTCGAATTTGTTGCGCTGCTAATTCGAATTCGTTGCGCTGCTAATTCGTTGCGCTGCTAATTCGTTGCGCTGCTAATTCGAAGTCGTTGCGCTGCTATGTTATGAAAACTGTTAAATTCTCAATCCGATCAAGTGTTTACATGTCTCGATCGGAGTAGAAAAGGAATAAACACCCCTTTCATTCTGATCGAGCTCAATAGGATTGATTTAAGGCGTTTTACATGAAGGCTTTTCAGTGCGAGTAATCCGTCAATCCCATTACTAATGGATTATTTGGTTGCATATAAACGTAGCCAGTGTTTCCCTGACTTTAGGAGCGTCTAAACTGCAGGTTTTCAGGGTCACATCTCACAGGCGTGTGTGTGTTGGCTAAACCAACGCTTCTCAAACGCACAGTTGCAACCCTAAACGATGTTATTTGCTAAATGCAACTTATAACATGCAACTAACCAAATAATCCTGTATGGTTCGGATAGGAAAATTAACAGGCTTATCAAACTTCAAAATGCTTCCTCACATCAGTTAAAACTATTTCTAATCGAACTAAATCAACATTCACCAAAAACCCAAAATTAAACAAAAGAAAAGATTTTCAGCGCCAAAGATGCCCTAAATAAACTGTTACTACAAACCGAAAAATACAAAGAATGGCACGCGTCGCTAAACTAATGTTCTATACACAATCGGCAACCAAGTGTGTCACATGTATATCACCTGTTCTTTTCTCTTCCCCGTTTAATAGCAGGTCTAACAACCAGAACAGAAAATCAGCGAAATACTCAGAGAAAAGATGGCCCGAATGAGCCTCTATTTAATAATAATAATAGATTTTATTTATAGGCGCTTGCGTGAAACTCAAGAACATCTTGCATACAGATATAACGCATAAAATAAACAAATCACAACCGGTCAGAGATACATACACAATATCACAGGTATGCTTGCCTAAAGAGATGCGTTATTGCGTTACGACTGTTAAGCTTAAGAAACGTTCTTGAAAACCAAGCTTTAACTTAGGGTTGGGTTAAAGCTAACCCTAACTTAGGGTTTTAACAAACCGATAGAAAGAGAGGATGGAGTAGTTCAGAAGTAGGATAAATAGAGCTGGGTGTCATCAGCGTATCAGTGAAAATGGATACTATATTTCATAAAAATGGTTCCAAGTGGCAGTAAATAAATGATAAATAATAAAGGGCCCAGAACTGAACCCTGTGGGACGCCTGTGGGAATACGTGATGGTTTAGAGTCAAACTGGCCTAATTTAGCAAATTAATTACGACAAGAGAGATTAGATATTATTTACTAAGTTCTCAAAGAACACTGCGTTTCTCAAACATTAAAATAGTCCAGACAGAAAGATCAAGCGAAAGTGTGCATGTGAAGTCCCGCCTCCCTCACAGGGGCGCGCTTTATAGTCACATGACGCGCCCTCATTGGTGAAGCCGCGTTGTATCGTCACCAAGCATCTCGATGATTGACAGATGAATAAAACCATATCAGGTAGACGCATGGACAGCTAAGAAAACAACGACCCCAGACAAATGATAACATTGGGCATAACACTATATATTCACATAGAAAACCGCTATTTTACATTCTAACAATATTTCATTGTTTTTACTGTATTTTTGATCAAATTCTGGTGAGCAGAAGAGACTAATTTCAGAATATCAGAACGTTTGAATGGTCGTGTATATGATTATTGTTGCGTTTGATCCATTCAGGCTGTCATTGGTTTAAAAGAAGCTTCTCTCGGGTGTTTTTAGATGTTTTATTGTAAAGACTCGCAGCACTACTGCGTTCTCGTTCTGTCAGTGTTTGACAACAGTGTATTTTCAGAGACAGATCCACATTTTGAGCACATGATGCCATCAGCTATTTATAGAAATGCAACCAGGTTTAAAAATAGAAGAAAATAGGCTTGTGTTTACATGTAAACTCAGAGGTGGTTTTGTCAGTTAACTCCTGTGCTGATAATGCATCATATATACAGAATATATAGAATTAAAATGATCTAATATCTCTTCATATCTCCTCTCTTCTAGTTACCTACATGCAAAGAACATCATCCATCGAGACATGAAGTCAAACAGTATCTTTTTCCATTTTACATCCTTTTTTACCGCTGTAACACTGGTCACGGTGCGAAAGCAGCCTGTTTTTAGAGGAGTTCACTTTACAAATAAAATTATCCCATGATAAAAGTCCCACTCTCAAGTCATCATAGGTGTATATGAGTTCCTTCTTTCAGACGAACACAGAGTTATATTCAGGGTGGCCGTGGGTCCTTAAAAAGGTATTAAAATGTCTTAAATAAAGTTTTACTTATAAAAGGCCTTAAAACTATTAAAATGACTTAAATTCAGATTCAATGGGTCTTATATATTTCTGGTCACATCACCGCTAAAACTTCTCCAGTCTGACGGACCCAATGTCCATCAAATAACCAGAGAAGCATCGAATTTTATCGCATTCTGATTTTATGACATAAACAGCGATTGATAATGATGATGTATTTCTGGTAGCGCTGTTGAGTATCGCTCTGTCTGTCTCTGAGAGAGATTTTATAGTAATCAAACAAATGAGCATAACAGCACAAACAAAAACACACTGAGGTAAAAATGTTGAGTAATTTATTTATAACATATGATATAGTTAAGTAACATAACAGGAGCTATTTTGCTGAATATTCTCACGATTGCAAATGTTACGTTGATTTTAATTCAGTAAACAAGTAGTTAATATAACATTTCTTCTATTACTTAGGTTAAACAATAAATATTACATATACGTATGTAATATAATGTGTATTTCCATCACATGTTTGGTCTTAAATTTAATTCAAAGTGGCATTAAAAAGTCTTAAATTAAACTTGTTTATATCTGTAGACACCCTGATATTAAAAAATGACGATTCCAAGCTTTATAATGGCATCTATCATCATAAAAGAGCATCCATGATGGATTATGGTGGACAGATGCTCTTTTATGAGCTTCAATCTGTTGGTTGCAATCCACTGCCATTATAAAGCTTAGAAGAGTCAGGACATTTTTTAATATAACTCTGATTGAGTTCGTCTGAGAGAAGAAAGTCATATACACTAGGATGAGTATATCATGAGCTAATTCTCATATTAAAGTGACCTCCTCCTTTAAGGATGTAGCAGTGTGTGTGTAGATATGAGTGCCGTGATGAATCCCTGAACCGCGCTCAGATGTGTTCCTGCACGAGGGCCTGACGGTGAAGATCGGGGACTTCGGTCTGGCCACAGTGAAGGCGCGCTGGAGCGGCTCTCACCGCGTCGAGCAGCCGTCGGGATCCGTCCTCTGGATGGTGTGGAGCTCATATCACATACCATAATACACAAGCCATGTCATAATCTGTGTGTGACAGAATCACTGGCTACGTTTACATGCACAACTTTTGTTTCAATCGGACTAGTATGTTTCTAGTATGAATTAGCACATTGCTAGCATGTTGTTAACATGATTTACCATTTTGTTAGCTTGAATGAACATGTTTCTTACATGTTTTACCACATTTCTAGTATGTATTAACATTTTTATAGCATGTATTAACATGTTGCTAGCATGTTTTAACACATCGCTAGCATTATATAGCATGATGCTAGCATGTTAGCATGTTTTTTTTTTTGCTAAAGCTTATTTCCAATTATTAGCATGCTGTTAGCATGTTTTAACACATGGCTAGCATTAATTAGTATGTTGTTAGCATGCGTTTTTTTGGCTGAAGCTTATTTCCAGGTTAGATTCGATAATTAAACGACTCTTGTGAAGGGTTAACGTGCCTCTTCCTCAGGCTCCCGAGGTCATCCGGATGCAGGATAACCCGTACAGTTTCCAGTCAGATGTGTATTCCTACGGGATCGTCCTGTACGAGCTGATGACAGGAGAACTGCCCTATTCTATGATCGGGAACCGAGATCAGGTGAGGATAATGGATCAGTCAATCAGAGTCACATGATCATGGGCTTGACTTTAGATACTTGCTTGGTCTGTATTTTAAGATGGATTTTTAAAAGTACTCCTATTATTATCTTCATGTAGTGTGTAATAGAGGCGTTTAAGAATGTAAAAGTTTCACAGATCAAAGATAAATGTAGTTTTTGTCTGCTAAAAGAAAGAAGTGATTCTGAGCTGAAACGAGTCTCACTTCCTGCTGTGGACACTTGTGTAGAAGTTCAACATGATGATGAGATGATCAGTGTAACTCCACAACAACTCCACAACAACAACATAAATGTCTCCACTTAGGCTGCGTTTACACTTGGTATTAACATGCGACCTGTATCTGGATGTTGTCCACACACACATTGAAAAGACGAGTGTAAAAGCACATCCCTGTTCGGAGGGAGTCGAAGACGCATTGTGATCGGATCTCAGTGTAATGTAAACGCTATCAGCCATCGTGTGTGTGTGTGTGTGTGTGCATTCACATGTGAATGTAATTTAAATCTCCGCCCAGTCTCCACGCGTGTGCTGTGAGTGAGTGTGTGTGAGGTGAGTGTGTGTGTGTGAGGTGAGTGAGTGAGTGAGTGAGTGAGTGAGTGAGTGAGTGAGTGAGTGAGTGAGTGTGTGTGAGGTGAGTGTGTGTGTGAGTGAGTGTGTGAGTGAGTGAGTGAGTGTGCGTGCATGTGAGTGAGTGAGTGAGTGAGTGAGTGAGTGAGTGAGTGTGTGTGAGGTGAGTGTGTGTGTGAGTGAGTGAGTGTGCATGTGTGTGTGTGTGAGGTGAGTGAGTGAGTGAGTGTGCGTGCATGTGTGTGTGAGGTGAGTGAGTGAGTGTGCGTGCATTGTGTGTGAGTGAGTGTGTGAGTGAGTGAGTGAGTGAGTGTGCATGTGTGTGTGAGGTGAGTGTGTGTGTGAGTGAGTGAGTGTGCATGTGTGTGTGGTGGTGAGTGAGTGAGTGTGCATGTGTGTGTGAGGTGAGTGAGTGAGTGAGTGAGTTTGCGTGTGTGTGTGGTGAGTGAGTGAGTGAGTGAGTTTGCATGTGTGTGTGTGTGGAGTGAGTGTGTGTGTGTGAGTGAGTGAGTGAGTGAGTGGTGAGTGAGTAAGTGAGTGAGTGTGTGTGAGGTGAGTGTGAGTGAGTGAGT
>CM070839.1:32794247-32821747 GCA_036326025.1 Chrosomus eos
TTGAACGGGTTATTGCTAATATTCCGGTTTTGAACGGGTTATTGCTAATATTCCGGTTTTGAACGGGTTATTGCTAATATTCCGGTTTTGAACGGGTTATTGCTAATATTCCGGTTTTGAACGGGTTATTGCTAATATTCCGGTTTTGAACGTGTTATTGCTAATATTCCGGTTTTGAACGTGTTATTGCTAATATTCCGGTTTTGAACGTGTTATTGCTAATATTCCGGTTTTGAACGTGTTATTGCTAATAATCCGGTTTGAACGGGTTATTGCTAATATTCGGTTTTCAACGGGTTATTGCTAATATTCCGGTTTTGAACGTGTTATTGCTAATATTCCGGTTTTGAACGTGTTATTGCTAATATTCCGGTTTTGAACGGGTTATTGCTAATATTCCGGTTTTGAACGGGTTATTGCTAATATTCCGGTTTTGAACGGGTTATTGCTAATATTCCGGTTTTGAACGGGTTATTGCTAATATTCCGGTTTTGAACGGGTTATTGCTAATATTCCGGTTTTGAACGTGTTATTGCTAATATTCCGGTTTTGAACGTGTTATTACTAATATTCCGGTTTTGAACGGGTTATTGCTAATATTCCGGTTTTGAACGGTTATTGCTAATATTCCGGTTTTGAACGGTTATTGCTAATATTCCGGTTTTGAACGTGTTATTTGCTAATAATCCGGTTTTGAACGTGTTATTGCTAATATTCCGGTTTTCGTTATGCTAAATCGGTGACGGTTATTGCTAATATTCCGGTTTTGAACGTGTTATTTCTAATAATCCGGTTTGAACGGGTTATTGCTAATATTCCGGTTTTCAACGGGTTATTGCTAATATTCCGGTTTTGAACGTGTTATTTCTAATAATCCGGTTTGAACGGGTTATTGCTAATATTCCGGTTTTGAACGGTTATTGCTAATATTCCGTGCGTGTATTTGTTGAACGGGTTATTGCTAATATTCCGGTTTTGAACGTGTTATTGCTAATATTCCGGTTTTGAACGTGTTATTGCTAATATTCCGGTTTGAACGTGTTATTGCTAATATTCCGGTTTTGAACGGTTATTGCAAATAATCCGTTTGAACGGTTATTGCTAATATCCGGTTTTCAACGGTTATTGCTAATATTCCGGTTTTGAACGTGTTATTGCTAATATTCCGGTTTTGAACGTGTTATTGCTAATATTCCGGTTTTGAACGGGTTATTGCTAATATTCCGGTTTTGAACGGGTTATTGCTAATATTCCGGTTTTGAACGGTTATTGCTAATATTCCGGTTTTGAACGTGTTATTGCTAATATTCCGGTTTTGACGTGATGCAACGTTTTGAACGTTATTGCTAATATTCCGGTTTTGAACGTGTTATTTCTAATAATCCGGTTTGAACGGGTTATTGCTAATATTCCGGTTTTCAACGGGTTATTGCTAATATTCCGGTTTTGAACGTGTTATTTCTAATAATCCGGTTTGAACGGGTTATTGCTAATATTCCGGTTTTCAACGGGTTATTGCTAATATTCCGGTTTTGAACGTGTTATTTCTAATAATCCGGTTTGAACGGGTTATTGCTAATATTCCGGTTTTCAACGGGTTATTGCTAATATTCCGGTTTTGAACGTGTTATTGCTAATATTCCGGTTTTGAACGTGTTATTGCTAATATTCCGGTTTTGAACGTGTTATTTCTAATAATCCGGTTTGAACGGGTTATTGCTAATATTCCGGTTTTGAACGGGTTATTGCTAATATTCCGGTTTTGAACGGGTTATTGCTAATATTCCGGTTTTCAACGGGTTATTGCTAATATTCCGGTTTTGAACGGGTTATTACTAATATTCCGGTTTTCAACGGGTTATTGCTAATATTCCGGTTTTGAACGTGTTATTGCTAATATTCCGGTTTTGAACGTGTTATTGCTAATATTCCGGTTTTGAACGTGTTATTGCTAATATTCCGGTTTTGAACGTGTTATTGCTAATATTCCGGTTTTTAATGGGTTATTGCTAACGGTTTTGAATGGGTTATTGCTAATATTCCGGTTTTCAACGGGTTATTGCTAATATTCCGGTTTTGAACGGGTTATTACTAATATTCCGGTTTTGATCAGGTTATTGGCTGCTTGTAAACGATGTCTCTCATATCTTCCTCAGATCTTGTCCTCCATCGAGCTTCTCCAACACTTTCTCCCGAAGATCAACCGCAGCGCATCGGAGCCGTCGCTGCACCGAGTCTCACACACCGAGGACATCAACGTCTGCTCACAGAGCGCGTTCAAGTGACCCGTGTGTGTGTGTGTGTGTGTGTGTGTGTGACGTGCTCGTCTCGGATGTCCATCACGAGTTCATGCTGAGAGGGAACATGGGAGAATATCTCTCCGTCAGGCCATCCCTCGCTTTCTCATCAATCCCGCAATCACGTGTGTGTGTGTGTGTGTGTGTGTGTGTGTGTGTGTGTGTGTGTGTACGCAGTGCAGCAGGTTGTAAATATTCCCGAAGTGCCAGTGCCGTGTTTTTATCCACATCATGATCACGTCTCTTTGATTTCTGCACCATACACAAAATCAGAGAAGAGCGGGTATTAACGTTATTATTATGAAACTTGTTAGGGACTCGTTTGTTTTCTTCAGCTTGTTACTGCTTGTCATGGAGAGTTAACTTGTAAACTTGACAGATTGTTTATCCATTGTATTTTAATAAAATTAAGTTAAATACAGCACACACGCTCTGTTTTTTTGCTGATGTGAAGAATAATTATAAATGTCATCTGATGTTTAGTCACAAGCTTTAAACATGGCTCATCCAATCAGCTTTCAGAACCAGAACAATACAGTGGTGTAATTTTGGGTAAAATATAACGTCACCTGGCAGAACCTGCAGATTTTGTGATATATCGTCACATAGATGACTTTTCAACATTTTGCTCTATTAAAGATTCTAAAAATCAATGCGTGTTGCACTTTTTCTGAATATGGTACAAAATATGTTGATTATTTAATAATCTATAATAGTAGTCTATAGTAATAGTCTATAGTAATATAGCCTTTGAGAGGTCATCATTAATGATTGGGGATGCAAGATATCGGTATTGGCCGATATATGTTTATTTTTAATGTTATTATTTACTCGATATATTAAAGCTGATAAGTAATGTATTATTTCCTTCAGCTCAGACTCTTCAGATGCGGCTGACTGTTCTACATGATGGTTCTGAATTGCGTGAAATATGATTGTGTATCATTATGCTTCTGCGTCAACTCCACGGCGTAGCTACGTCGTCACTCCTACGGCGTCGTTGCCGTTTTATGGTTCTGCGTCAGGTTGCGTTGCATCGCGGTGCATCTGACCAATCACAGCCCTTGCGGTCTGCGTCGCCTCGACGCGTAGTTACAATTTTTTGAGGTGCACGTCGAGCTACGGCGTAGGGGTCAGAGAGAGGTTCGCGGCGACGCAGAGGGGTCTGCGGGGGCACGCCGTCGATTCGACGTAGAAGCATAAAACAGGCTTTAGGGTTAGCCCTAACCCTAACCCTAAGATTACATTAAAAAGAGGTAAAGCCCAATTTATACTTCTGCGTCGAGCTACGTCGTAGGCTGTGTGTAGCGCGCGTACCCTGATGTTCACCTCTCCAAAAATGTAACAAAGCGTCAATTCTACGCTTACCGCAAGCGCTGTGATTGCTAGAACCGCTCCCCGGGTCTCACATGCTCCCTCTGCATGTGTAATTGTGCGTCAACGTGGACAACGTTCAATTATACTTCTAACTAAAAGAAGTATAAATGAAAACCAACAGGTATTGTATAGCGTAGAGGCTCCGGCGTAGGTCCGACGCAGAAGTATAAATCAGCTTTTAGAGTGAGGTGAAGAAGTGGTCAAGCACAAGGTACAGCGACAAGCGGGTGCGTTCCTGTGAAACTTGCGGTCATGCTGACCTCACGCACGCGCCCGCCCGTTGCCGAAGTTGAATTGTCTATAACTTTTTGTACACGACGCGCAGCACAAATCATTGAGAGAGAGACTGATCCTCGGCTCGCTGTTTGTGAGTTTCCAGAATCTAAAGAGTTATCAGGACATCAACAGGAGGGAATTCACATGGCAGAGCATCCCCGCTAAACTACACGCAGGCCTACCAGGTAATGTTATGTATAATTTTAATTTAAGTTAAAAAGGCTACAGGCCTGCATTAACCTGCCGTTAGGCCCTGGGCCTGAGATGTTTTGTAGGCCCACAATAAAAAAAAAGTTGGGCCTACACAATAAAAAAAAGTCTAATGATCACGTTTGTCTATACAACAAAAGCAGAAATAAGTTTCTCTCGGGGAGATATAGCCTAACGAAGACAGTATTCCATAAAAAAAATCCACAACAACAGCAATGTAAAACCTCCCCAGCACAGGCTATACTGGAAAGCAGTAAATAGAGCATTGTCTTACCTCTTTAGAAGTGCTTTCGTCTTGTCTTCTTTGTAGAAAAAGCCGTGATTATGTAGGTAAAATCCAACTCACGAAGAATGTCGTGTTCAATGGACATCAGTGTGAGGTTGCTGACTCTGTCTTGCTGCATGCTTGATCGCAGTCCATTTTTAATAATAATAATAATAAATTTTATTTATAATGCACTTTACACATGAAGGACATATCTCAAAGTGCCACAAGTGCACAGGTAAAAACAATAAAAATAAATTAAAATTAAAGACAAAATTAAGAACAGTCAGTGACACCAGGAGCAAGATATATTTTAAGAAAAAGCAGTTAAAAATATGTGAGTCTTTAATTTGTTTTTTAAAAACCTCTATAGACTGTGGCGCCCTCAGGTGATTAGGGAGAGCATTCCACATTCGAGGCGCAGCTACCTGGAAGGCCCTATCTCCCATAGTACGGAGTTTGGACTTAGGAACCTGGAGTTTGTGGCTGTCAGAAGAGCGGAGATGTCGGGGTGGATTATGCATATTTATGAGTTCTTTGAGGTACACTGGTGCGCTATCGTAGACACACTGGTAGGTCAGGAGACAGATCTTATAATCAATCCTGAATCTAACAGGGAGCCAGTGAAGTTTTTGGAGGATGGGTGTGATGTGCTTAAATTTGCGCACCCCCATCAGGACCCTGGCAGCACAGTTCTGAATGTACTGCAATCATCTTTGCATGCTCCTGCCAGGGATCCCAACAAGGAGTGAATTGCAGTAGTCAAGCCTGGAGGAGACAAAGGCATGCACCAGCATCTCTGCATCAGAAAAAGAGAGGGAGGGGCGGAGTTTGGAAATGTTCCGGAGATGAAAAAGTGCAGTTTTACAGGTGTGTTGGATGTGAGTGTTAAATGATAGGTGGGCGTCAAATCGAACCCCCAAGTTTGTTATAGAGGATGTCAAAGAAATGTCATGGCCAGCAAATGAGTAGACGGTCAGGGGGGAAGATCGGAGTTGGTGTGGGGTCCCAATGAGGAGACCATCAGCTTTGGTGCTATTTAACTGGAGAAAGTTATCCGTCATCCATGCCCTTGTCTCCTCCAGGCAGGTATTTAGAGTGGAGAGCGAAGGTACAGATGATGTGGGGTCTAGCCTGACATAGAGCTGAGTATCATCAGCATAGCAATGGAAAGCAACGCCATGCTTGCTGATGATGTGGCCCAATGGGAGCATATAAATGGAGAAAAGAGTAGGGCCGAGAACGGAACCCTGGGGCACTCCACATGTAACTGTGTAGGGCCTCGACCTGGCTCCCCCCAGGGCCACATACTCAACTCTATCAGTTAGGTAGGATCGAAACCATTGAAGTGCTGTGTGTGAGATGCCAATGAAGTGTTGCAGACGATGGAGTAAGATGGTATGGTCAACAGTGTCGAAGGCGGCTGTGAGGTCCAAGAGAATAAGGAGAGATGGAGAGCCCTGGTCAGCAGCCACAAGAAGATCATTTGTGACTCTGACAAGGGCTGACTCTACACTATGGCCGGAGCGGAAACCAGACTGAAATTTTTCATAGAGACTATGTGAGTGAAGATGATTATGAATTTGAGTTGAAACAATTTTTTCAATGTCTTTGGAGAGAAATGGAAGGTTGGAAATGCGCCGATAATTTGAGAAAATATCCGGATCAAGGGATGGTTTCTTAAGCCGAGGGTTGATAAGCGCAGTTTAAGCGAGATTGGAAAATGACCCGATTGCAGGGAAGAGTTAATGATAGTAGTGATTTTTCACCAATGCCAGTTTAGAGAAGGAACGCTCTCCGCTCACGTTGGTCACTGGCATGGTCAGGAATAGCCGTAGAGCTATATCTGTGTTGGGAAACACTGTATGGAGTTTTCTACTTCTTAATACTTTCTGTAACTCCACTGCTGACGTGCTGCCCAACAGTGGTGGAAAGAGTACTGACAAATTGTACTTAAGTAAAAGTATTGCTACTTAAGTAATAATTTACTTGAGTACAAGTAGAAGTACTGAAATATAATATGACTCAAGTAAGAGTAAATAAGTAGTTTGCTTAAAAACTACTCAAGTAACTACGTTACAAAGTACTTTAGCATTTTTCTATTTTTACCCAAAATGGGGAGATGATAGTGAAATGGAGCGCTAAACACTCTAATATCATCTGTTTCATTCATACTGCAGGCCCAGTACTGATGCATAGAAGTATAAAACTTAAACATTTCAGGAAATGCCTTATATGGATATAATAACATGCAAATAGTGATGTTTTGACTGATGAAACATGAAGACAAACACATTATAGCTATAATATATCTGTGTTCATCAAACTATTAGGTATTTTCAGAAGAATGATGTATGTCTTTAAAGGGATAGTTCACCCAAAAATGAAAATT
This sequence comes from Chrosomus eos, assembly GCA_036326025.1. Classification (NCBI taxonomy): domain Eukaryota; kingdom Metazoa; phylum Chordata; class Actinopteri; order Cypriniformes; family Leuciscidae; genus Chrosomus; species Chrosomus eos. The sequence continues at coordinate 32,801,065 of CM070839.1, forward strand.
AGCCCATGATTTACTCTCCCTCAAGACATCCTAGAAGATATGACTTTCTGCTTTCAGTCGAATACAATTGGAGTTATATTAAAAATGGCCTGGCTCTTCCAAGCTTTATAATGGCAGTGAATGACTGGAGAAAATTTGAAGCCCAAAAAAGTGCATCCATCCATGATAAAATTGCTCCACATATAGACTACTAGCTTTCTCTGTTGTCAAGAGCAAATTTTTTTTAAAGTTTCTATTCTGCGGTTATCATTTGGTTGCAACCCCGCCTTGATCGTCTGCCAGCGTGAAGTGGTCTTTGATGAAAAATTAAACAAAGACTGCACGAAACTGAAAAACTGTTCCGTTTCCTCACAGCAGTTCGCACTGGTAACCCCCACCAGATTTAATGTATGCGCTGCACAGGGCACCCACTCTGCCAGTGGGTTGATCTGTTTGATGCGGGCCTGCAAGCCTTTGTAGGTACCCGACATGTTGCTGGCATTGTCATAACACTGTCCTCTACAGTTATTAATGTCAATCCCCATCTCTGCTAAAACACTAATAACTGAATTGAACAGCGCTTCTCCGGTGTGGCTTGTAATGGGGAGGAATTTAACAAAACGCTCCTCTATACAGCCTTCTAGCGATACGTACCGCAGGATGAAAGTCAGCTGGTCCACATGTGTGATATCTGGAGTAGAGTCCACACTGACAGAGAAATACTTTGCAAGTTTCACCCTGCTGATGACTTCATCCAGCACCTTCTGTGCCATCAGCTGTATGGACTCCTCACACACAGGCGGGAGAGGTAGGATGGGTTTCCTCTGCCTGCGTTTCCATATTTATCAATATGGGCTTTTAAAAAAGGATCAAACTGACTGATCAGCTCCATGCTACCCAAATAGTTGCCATTGTTGCTGTCTCCAAACCTGTGGCTATCACCTCTAAAAGAAAGCCCCCGCTCTGCCAAATATTTCACTACAGCAACAACCCTCTGTAGAACCTGTTTCCAATATTCACTCTCATCATTAAACTGGTTTTTGAGTTCTGAGTCTACTGTCCCGGGGTCAGCTGTCTGGTTGATGTAAGCAATCATGGATTTCCTGTGCATGTCACAGTTTTCATGTTCTGCTATACGTTCACTTGTATGCTTCCAATTAGAGTAACCCAGGCTGCCAAATGGTGACTTGTCTTTGTTCTCGCCAAATATTTTGCATGCAAAACACACTACCTTGCGATGGTGAATAACATAGCCACTCTCTGAGTAGATACTCCCCGTTACCAGCTTGTGCTTGAAATGTGTTCTGGAGAAGAATCTTCTCTGATGCTTGTATTGTCGTTCTGAGGCAGAGAAGGTCAGCCTCTCTATTCTAGCACAATTCCGGTCCCATTTTTGCCCAGTAAACACGCACCTGTTTGTCCATATTGTTACTGCCCCACAGTCCTGGGTCAGTGCTATAGGGGTCTCGCCCTACTGCCTGGTTTGACTGTGCTCCTGCTGCTTGCTTGTTTCCTCCACTTGTATGCTCCCCTTCAGCTGGCTCTTCCCGCACCTGGTCCTCCTCTTTTCCAGGTAAGTGAGGTAACGGTGCTCCGGTCTGTCCATCCCCGGTTGGCTCTGCTCCATGCAGCCAGTCCTCGTCTTCCGCAGCGGCTCCAGGTAACGGTCCTCCGGTCTGTCCGTCCCCGGTTGGCTCTGCTCCATGCAGCCAGATACAGATACAGCTTTACAGATACAGATACAGATAGCTTTATTAATCCCCAAGGGGCAATTCAGTTCCTACAGTAGACCGTCTATACATACAACCATTCACACAGCCATAGCCTGTAATGCATTACCAGAGTAACATGATAGGGTCTGGGTCCAATACAGATTATATATATAAAGATAAATAAATAAATAAAAGAACATCAAGTTCCGAATCCGTAACTCCTAAAGTGCATAGTGCCAAAACCAGATCAGTCCATAATTATATCCTCAGCTCAATATTTAACAGACTGATTCCTTAGGGAATAAATGATCTACCATAGCGGTTAGTATTTCTAGGGGGCTGCAAGTAACGCCGTCCTGATGGCATAAGAATAAATGCATCCCCCAGAATATTATGTTGATTCATCAGACTTTTTACTTTTTGAAGAACACGTTTCTCCCAAAGAGAGTTTAGGTCGGGCATTTGAATTCCAATTATTTTGGAGCAGACTTTCACAATGCTATTTAAACAGTTTCGATCCTTTACTGAAATGTTACCAAACCAACAAATGAAAGAAAAAGTAAGAAGGCTCTCAATATACACCCAATACACAGTGCACAATATAGGTTTAGAAACCCCGAACGAATTTATCCTTCGCAATAAATGTACTCTCTGCTGGGCCCGTTTGACCACTGATTCAGAGTTCCTTTCAAACTTCAGTTGAGAATCAAAAATCGTACCCAAATACTTATACTGACTTACGATCTCTACGTCCTCACCATGAATCGTGCATACTGAAAGTATTTGTCCCTTTCTTCCTAAAATCAATGATGAGTTCCTTAGTTTTAGAAACATTAAGGTCTAAAAAGCTATCGTCGCACCACTTAACAAAATCAGGGAGTGCACGACCATGATCTGACTCTGTGCCATGAAGAAGTGACAACAGAGCAGTATCATCTGAAATTTTGACAAAATTTGTCCTCCGCAGCGGCTCCAGGTAACGGTCCTCCGGTCTGTCCATCCCCGGTTGGCTCTGCTCCATGCAGCCAGTCCTCGTCTTCCGCAGCGGCTCCAGGTAACGGTCCTCCGGTCTGTCCGTCCCCAGTTGGCTCTGCTCCATGCAGCCAGTCCTCGTCTTCCGCAGCGGCTCCAGGTAACGGTCCTCCGGTCTGTCCGTCCCCGGTTGGCTCTGCTCCATGCAGCCAGTCCTCGTCCTCCGCAGCGGCTCCAGGTAACGGTCCTCCGGTCTGTCCGTCCCCGGTTGGCTCTGCTCCATGCAGCCAGTCCTCGTCCTCCGCAGCGGCTCCAGGTAACAATGCTCCGGTCTGTCCGTCCCCGGATGGCTCTGCTCCATGCAGCCAGTCCTCGTCCTCCGCAGCGGCTCCAGGTAACAATGCTCCGGTCTGTCCGTCCCCGGTTGGCTCTGCTCCATGCAGCCAGTCCTCGTCCTCCACAGCGGCTCCAGGTAACGGTCCTCCGGTCTGTCCGTCCCCGGTTGGCTCTGCTCCATGCAGCCAGTCCTCGTCTTCCGCAGCGGCTCCAGGTAACGGTCCTCCGGTCTGTCCGTCCCCGGTTGGCTCTGCTCCATGCAGCCAGTCCTCGTCCTCCGCAGCGGCTCCAGGTAACAATGCTCCGGTCTGTCCGTCCCCGGTTGGCTCTGCTCCATGCAGCCAGTCCTCGTCCTCCGCAGCGGCTCCAGGTAACGGTCCTCCGGTCTGTCCGTCCCCGGTGGGCTCTGCTCCATGCAGCCAGTCCTCGTCCTCCGCAGCGGCTCCAGGTAACGGTCCTCCGGTCTGTCCGTCCCTGGTGGGCTCTGCTCCATGCAGCCAGTCCTCGTCCTCCGCAGCGGCTCCAGGTAACGGTCCTCCGGTCTGTCCGTCCCCGGTGGGCTCTGCTCCATGCAGTCAGTCCTTGTCCTCCGCAGCGGCTCCAGGTAACGGTCCTCCGGTCTGTCCGTCCCCGGTTTGCTCTGCTCCATGCAAGTCTAGTTTTAGTCGACGAAATACAATAAGATTTTAGTCAACTAAATTTACAGTAGATTTAGTCGACTAAAATCGAATGGGTTTAGTGAAATTCTAATGCATTAATTTAGAATTTATCTAAAATTTCCAAACCCATTATATATTCCCGTAGAAAACATCTATTAACCTGTTAATATGAATAATTTTTAAAGTTTGAACATGCAATACTGTACAGACACAGATTTAGCACGGTGACATAACATAATATCTTAAATTTAAATAAAAACACTTCTTCTCCTAAAGTAGAACAGTCTTTTTTTTCTTCAATTAATGATTATGCAGTCTTTAACTTACATACATGATTCTTTATTCTTTCAAGCAGACATATTATTTGTATAATTTAAGTATAATTAATCCATATTAAAGCTATTAAAGAGCAGTGAATGCTTTTCTCTTTTTATTTAGTTGTTTGATTAATATTAAAGGGGGTCATATAATGGTACATGCACTTTTACAAGTTGATTGTACTGAAATGTGTGTTGGCAGTGCCTGTACACAACTATCATATAATGATAAAAATCCATCCAGTGATTTTGTTTTAATCTCCTTATGTTTTCCCCTGCCTCAAATTGAGCCGTTCGATTTTGTGACGTCACACGCTCGGATGCCCCTCCCACGATTGTTGATTGACAGCAGCGTTTCAACACAGACCCGCCCTCGCTCGTGAGCGAGCTGTCAATCATGCGCACGCGGACGGGTGTTGTGCCGAAATGTACACTGGAGCACTGTCACTGAGCAGAATGGAGTCTAATCGATTTGTGTGTTCTGTTCTTGGGTGCAATAAGGAACACAGCAGTCATTAATGTTCCTAAATCCGAACCGCTGAAGACGCAGTGGCTGAGTTTGTTTTCGAAGGGAATATTCCCCACGATCAACGTCAATGCTTTCATGTTTGCGCGAATCATTTCACACCAGACTGCTTTCGAGGAGGTATAAAGCTGGTTTTGCTAAGAAGCTGCTCCTGAAAAAAGGAATCGATACCAACTATATACGTGTTCCTGCACCTCGAGAAGAACTGAAGTGAGTGTAATGTTTTATTAACCTTTATATCAATATTTATATTAATCTTTGCAAATCGCTAGCTTCACAATGAATGCGGCTAATGTTTACACTCAGGGTACATTATGGCATGTTTTCTATGTACGACGTTCTGAATATAATTCATAATCCCACGTTTATAATGAACAACGCGTTATGGTTATTGTGTTACAAACATGTATGCACAGAACAGAGAGCATAGACTGTGGAACAGAGGGGCAGAGTCAGCGAAGCTCATTATCATTTAAAGGCACATGCACTGAAACGGCGTGCTGAAAACAGAGCTGTATTTGACCAGGTAAAATAAGTGTTCCCCTTCAGTCGCTCACGTTCGACGTGACGTCGACGTGACGACGTTAGGGGATCACTTTAGGGAGCCCTATCAACTTCGAGTATCTAAAGAACAAGCCAATGAACGTTGGCGTGCGTGAAACGCGTCACGCGCCCTGCCCCGCAGCGCGGGTATAAACAGGAAGCGGACGCCGCACTCATTGTCTTTCGCTTCGGAGCCGAGCTTTGTTTGACTCTGAGTTCTACAGACTGCTGTACGTTGTATCTGTCGACAACTAGAGGGAGAAGAAAACTCTGCTGCAGTGCTAGTGTGACGGCGCGATCAGTGGTGGCCGCGAGCATCTCTAAGCACAACTGCCGTTTTCACGGCACTGTTTATGTGTGTGTGTGTGTCGGTCTCGTGGGCGTTCCTCATCTGAGAGTGTACCCGATTACACCGCGGCTACCCCTGGGTGCTTCAGCACTAAAGAGTCTATTTCTTTCCTCTGATTGTTATTTTTACTAAAAGAGCAACACAAGCGTGACCCTGCGTCCTTTTCAGGATGTCATTCCGCTTGTGCGTTTCTGGGTGCGGTCGTTCCCTGGCGCCAGCAGATGGCCACAAGAGTTGCCTCTCGTGTTTGGGCATTCAGCACGCTGAAGCAGCTTTTGTGAATAGTTCATGTTCCCATTGCGGGAATATGACTATGGCAGCGCTTAGATCGAGACTCGCTTACCTCACGGGAGGTGCAGTCCCCTCGCCTATGCCCCGATCTAGTGCTTATTCTGCCCCGCAGAATAGGCCTACTTCGGCGCATGACCAGGGTGATCTGAGGATTACCGTGAGGGCTTCCCCGTCGAGGCAATCTCCGCGGGCCCCTCACGCCTCTCATGCGCTGTTGCCATCCGCGCCCCTTTGCGATCGACTCGGTCCTTCTCCTGAACGGCCGGTCGTTTCCTTTGGGGCGCCAGCTGACGATCAGATGTCGATCGCAGCATCGGAGGGGGAGCTTCACTCCTCTGGAGATGACGACTCGGCTGCGTTGCCCCCGTCTGGGTGTGTAGCGTTGTCCGAGCCGGATCCAGAGTGGGCGGCTATGCTTTCCCGGGCCGCCGAGAAGGTCGGGCTTGTGTGGAATCCTCCGCCACGTCCCGAACCTTCTCGGTTGGACGATTGGTTTCTCGGGGCGGGCCGTGCTGGTTCTCAGTGCGCCGCCCCTGTACCTTTCTTTCCGGAGGTGCATGAGGAGCTTTCTAGGACGTGGAAGGCACCGTATAGTGCCGAAGCCGTTCTAGTAGCTCCTCCCCCCTCGCCACCCTCGACGGCGGGGCAGCTAAGGGGTATGTGGATATCCCCCCGGTGGAGCGGGCTGTTGCGATGCAACTGTGTCCGGCGTCCGCCTCCTCCTGGCGGGGTAATCCGCGCCTCCCGTCCAAGGCCTGTAAGTTTTCGTCCGGTCTTACGGCGAGGGCTTATAAGGCCTGTGGACAGGCTGCTTCCGCCCTCCATGCCATGGCGCTCTTGCGGTCCACCAGGCCCAGGCGCTCATGGACATGAACGAGGGTGGTTCTGACCCAGAGCTCCTCCGGGAGCTCCGTGTGGCTACTGACCTCGCCCTCCGGGCGACGAAGGAAACCGCACGTTCCGTTGGTCAGGCGATGTCCACCTTGGTGGAGCAAGCCGCAGGAAGTCGGCCACGCCCGTCCAGGCCGCTACCAAACCAGGTGGTAAGCGCAGGTGCAAACGACCCTGAGACGGGCGACCCAGAGGTGGATCAAGTTGCTCTCCAGGAGACGGTGAAGGCACCGCTCCTTCCCCCGGTGGAGGGCCGGGTGGAGAATCTTTTGTTTCCTTTTGTTCCTTTTCCGCCACTGCCTTCAGTGGTACCCACATATTCAATAAAAGAGCAATTTCTGAAACCTCTGGGTCCCAAGAGAGCGCGCTTGACGGTCGACGACGCTGTGCCTTGTCACCCTCGAGCCCCTCTCTCATCGCCAGCGAGCAGCAGTGGCTGTGTTCCGGACGCTCTGCCGCCTCCACTCACTCACTCTGCCCTTCGACGGAAGCAGGTACGTGTTGCACCACACATTCAGACCCCACTCCGGGCCGCTGTGCCGTCCGAGTCGGGTCCCTGCATTCCGCCGCGCTGCCCCACCCCGGGTACGTCTGTGGTGCCGTTGATTCCGCTTGCGCGGTGTCTGGGAGCCTGGCTAGCGCTTCCCAGCCCGTCTCGCTGGCTCATCCGTACTTCAGACTCGGCTATGCGATTCAGTTCGCCCGGCGCCCCCCTGTATTCAGGGGCATTCTGTTTACCCGCGTTCTGCCGGACAGTGCCCCTGTGCTCAGGGCAGAGATCGCAGTCCTACTGGCGAAGGACGCGATCGAGCCGGTCCCTCCAGCCGATATGAAGACCGGCTTCTACAGCCCGTACTTCATTGTACCCAAGAAAGGCGGTGGGTTACGGCCAATCTTGGACCTGCGTGTCTTGAACCGGTCCCTTCACAAACTGCCGTTCAAGATGCTTACGCAGAAACGCATTTTCAAGTGCATCCGTCCCCAAGATTGGTTTGCAGCGATCGACCTGAAGGACGCGTACTTTCATGTCTCGATTCTCCCTCGACACAGACCGTTTCTTCGCTTTGCGTTCGAGGGACGGGCATATCAGTACAAAGTCTTACCCTTCGGGCTGGCCCTGTCGCCCCGTGTCTTCACGAAAGTCGCGGAGGCAGCCATTGCTCCCATGTGCAGCGTGGTGTTCGCATTCTCAACTACCTCGACGACTGGCTTATTCTCGCCCAGTCGAGAGAGCAGTTGTGTGAACACAGGGACATGGTGCTCTGTCACCTCAGCCACCTAGGGCTTCGGGTCAACTGGGAAAAGAGCAAACTCACCCCCGGGCAGAGGATCTCTTTTCTCGGTATGGAGTTGGACTCGATCAACATGACAGCACGCCTCACCGAGGCCCGCGTCCAGTCAGTGTTGAACTGCGTGAGCACGCTCCGGCGCAGAACAGCGGCTCCACTGAAACTATTTCAGAGGCTCCTGGGGCATATGGCATCTGCAGCCGCGGTAACGCCGCTCGGATTGCTTCATATGAGACCGCTCCAACACTGGCTCCACGATCGAGTCCCGAGATGGGCGTGGCAGAGCGGCTCGTGCCGGGTCCAAGTGACCCCGCACTGTCGCCAAACTCTCAGCTTGTGGTCAGACCCTTCGTTCCTGCGGGCAGGTGTTCCCCTAGAACAAGTGTCCAGGCACTCTGTGGTCACCACGGATGCCTCTGCCACCGGCTGGGGGGCCACGTACAACGGGCATGCAGCTTCAGGTCTGTGGACGGGGCCTCAACTGCATTGGCACATCAATTGCCTCGAGTTGTTAGCAGTACATCTTGCATTGGGCCGCTTCGAAACGCTGCTTCGTGGCAAGCATGTACTGGTCCTACGGACAGCACTGCGACCGTTGCGTACATCAACCGTCAGGGTGGTCTACGCTCCCGCCGCATGTCACAACTCGCCCGCCATCTCCTCCTTTGGAGTCAGAAGCATCTGAGGTCGCTTCGTGCCATTTATATTCCTGGCCTGCTCAACCGTGCAGCCAACGAGCTCTCACGGCAGCAGGTGCTACCGGGAGAATGGCATCTCCATCCCCAGGTGGTCCAGCTGATTTTCAGGCGCTTCGGGACCGCACAGGTAGATCTGTTTGCCGCCCCGGACACGTCTCACTGCCAGTTGTTCTATTCCTGACCGAGGGGACCCTCGGCACGGATGCTCTGGCACACAGCTGGCCCCCGGGCCTACGCAAGTATGCGTTTCCCCCAGTGAGCCTTCTTGCACAGACCTTGTGCAAAGTCAGGGAGGACGAGGAGCAGGTCGTGTTAGTTGCGCCGTATTGGCCCAACCGGACCTGGTTCCCCGAACTAGTGCTCCTCGCGACAGCCCCTCCCTGGCCCATTCCTCTGAGAGAGGACCTGCTCTCTCAGAGACGGGGCACCCTCTGGCACCCGCGTCCGGACCTCTGGAAACTCCATGTCTGGTCCCTGGACGGGACGCGGAGGTTCTAGGTGACCTACCCCCAGCGGTAGTTGACACCATCACTTCAGCTAGAGCCCCCTCTACGAGGCGCCTCTATGCATTGAAGTGGAACCTATTCGTTGAATGGTGTTCTTCTCACGAGGAGAACCCCCGAACTTGCTCGGTCAGAGCCGTGCTTTCCTTCCTGCAGGACGGGTTGGAGCGAAGGCTGTCTCCCTCCACCCTTAAAGTGTATGTTGCCGCCGTTGCCGCACATCACGATGCAGTTGAAGGCAAGTCGTTGGGAAAGCATGACCTGATCGTCAGGTTCCTGAGGGGAGCAAGGAGACTAAATCCTCCTCGCCCACTCTCTATACCCTCTTGGGACTTGTCTCTGGTCCTTTCGGCACTTCAGAGACCACCCTTTGAGCCTTTGCAGTCAGCTGAGTTAAAAATTCTGTCTTGTAAAACAGTACTCCTGGTTGCATTGGCCTCCGTCAAGAGGGTAGGGGACCTGCATGCATTTTCGGTCGACGAATCGTGCCTGGAATTCGGCCCGGCTAACTCTCACGTGATCCTGAGACCCCGGCCCGGATACGTGCCCAAGGTTCCTACCACTCCCTTCCGGGACCAGGTGGTGAACCTGCAAGCGCTGCCTTCGGAGGAGGCAGACCCAGCCCTGGCTTTTCTCTGTCCCGTCCGCGCTCTGCGTCTGTACGTGGACAGAACGCAAAGCCTCAGGACCTCAGATCAGCTCTTCGTCTGTTACGGAGGCCAGCAGAATGGGAAAGGCTGTCTCCAAGCAGAGGATGGCCCACTGGATAGTGGATGCCATCGCCTTGGCTTACGAAGCCCAAGGCGTGCCTTGGCCGCCCGGGTTGAGAGCCCACTCCACTAGGGGTGTCGCTTCTTCTTGGGCGCTGGCACATGGCGCCTCACTGACAGATATCTGTAGAGCTGCGGGCTGGGCGACACCTAACACGTTCGCTAGATTTTATAGCCTACGTGTTGAGCCGGTTTCTTCCTGTGTGCTCGCTTCAACCAGCCGGTAACACCGAAGCTCCCGCTCTTGTGTCGGCTTGCTGCGCCACTCCCCTCCACATGGAGCGAATACGTGCGCTTTTTTGCTCCAGTCGAGTTCCCCACTCTGGCGAACCCTGTGAGTTCCTCCGCACCCCTCCGGCAGTCGGACGTTGCGGAGCGTCCGACGCCAGGCCTAGTGTAACTTGTGCTAGGCTGGGTTCCATATGTGGTGATTCCTGCGGCGATCCCATATGAGTATTCTTCCACGACCAGCTCCCTGCGGTGAGCCCGTGTCTTTCCCTTGGCAGAGTCCGCTCTGCCGTCACTGTCTGGTGTAGCCTCCCCCTTCTCAGGCTGGAGCCACCCCAGTGACATTCCATATGTCGCACTGCCCTCCGGCCAGTCCATATGTGTATCCTCCACATGTTACCTCCCTTCGGGCAGGATGTGGCCTCCGCAGCGTACCTCTCCCCTGGAAAGGCACGCTTTCCCAGTGTTATCCAAGAGTTCACGGTGTGGGTATATGGAACAGCAGTTGAACTCCCTCTACACAGGTCTTCCGCCCCAGCCATTGGGGGTCTGAGAGCCTTCCGTAGGGCGCTGGATGTGGCAGCAACCGATGGCGTCTTCCATGGGATCCCCTAACGTCGTCACGTCGACGTCACGTCGAACGTGAGCGACTGAAGGGGAACGTCTCGGTTACTAATGTAACCCTCGTTCCCCGAAGGAGGGAACGGGAGACGTGACGTCCCGCTGCCACAGTTGCTGACCATCGCTGTACGGCCGACTCAATCTCGGCTCCTCAGCGAAAAACAATGAGTGCGGCGTCCGCTTCCTGTTTATACCCGCGCTGCGGGGCGGGGCGCGTGACGCGTTTCACGCACGCCAACGTTCATTGGCTTGTTCTTTAGATACTCGAAGTTGATAGGGCTCCCTGAAGTGATCCCCTAACGTCGTCACGTCAACGTCACGTCTCCCGTTCCCTCCTTCGGGGAACGAGGGTTACATTAGTAACCGAGACGTTTTCTTACAATACTAATGGGAATTTTTAATTAAAGTATATTACAAACTTTTAATTTAGACCCTAAAGAATTATATTAGCTTGTACGAAAATGGCATTATATGACCCCTTTAAGTGTACAGACGGCAGCATTAGGTTTATTACGCACTGTCACTTTAAGACCGAGTGCGCAGATCCAATTACACTGATGCACATCCAATATTCTCACAACTGTACGTTCTGTAAAGACATAACCGACTGTGTTTACGTGAATACTCTCTAAAACGGACATTTAGACATAATGTTGTGTGTATTTGTCCATTCAGACGCGAAAGAGAGCTCAATTCAGTCCTCGCACGCTGTCTGTCTATGTGCAGGGCTGCACGCTTCGGGTCGGGACCATATCGTCTCGTTTTCGTCTGTCAAAAAATGTTGTTGACGAAAATAATTAAAGGGTACCTATTATGGATTTTTGAAAATTGCCCTTCATGTAGTGTGCAACATAGATCTAAGTGAACGAAAACATCCTGCAAAGTTTTAAACATGAAAGTTCACCGTATACAAAGTTATTTTCTCTCAAAAGTAAGAGTCGACTCTGAGTCGCTGATATGAATCATTCGACGAACGATGCTTTTTCTCTAACTTTATGACGTCACCTGTACAAGTTATTTGAATAAGATACGCCCACTTATTGCGTTCGGAGACGCCAGGGAAAACTAACATCCTGTCGACGAGACGCTTTTTTGAAGTGCGATGCAAAAGCAAACTTTTTTCATCTGCCCAGTGAGGAGCATTTGAAGACTAAGTGGCTACAGTTCATATACAACTATACCACATAAGTATAGCTGAACCTTGTTCTGTGTTCATATATACAACTATACCACAGAAGTATAGCCGAACCTTGTTCTGTGTTCATATATACAACTATACCACAGAAGTATAGCCGAACCTTGTTCTGTGTTCATATATACAACTATACCACAGAAGTATAGCCGAACCTTGTTCTGTGTTCATATATACAACTATACCACAGAAGTATAGCCGAACCTTGTTCTGTGTTCGCGTCATTTTGAAGATGATTGCTTCACAAACCTAAATGCTAAAGTATGGATTTGCGAGCCGTCTGATACTGAAGGAAGGTTCAGTACCGAGTTTATTTGGATCAGCTTCCTTCTCCGAATCAAAACCTGTAGGTATTACTAATATTAATTGTTGCTTTTATGTTTTATGTGTCATGCTCAATAGTTATTTTGTGTTGTGTACGCACAGCGCAGCTTCTAGGTCTTCAATGTCAATTGTATTGAAATATGTGAAGCAGGGCTCTCAAGTGTGACGCATTGAGTGTGACAGTCACTCATTTCGGTCTATTGTCACGCTCTCCCGCCACACATTGTATTTCTCACGCTGAAAAACTATTTGTAATATATTTAATATGCCGCAGCGCCCTAAACTCCGCGCCGCTCTCACTGTTGTACCGGCAGGAATCAAGCGCGTCTCCGAGTCCTCTCGTGTTGTTCGTCTGGTGTTGTTAGCCAATCAGAAAATAGCACTATTGTATCTGGGTAAGAATTAACGCAACAACCAATGACACCCCATCGGCTCGGTGTCACTCCTTTGGGCTATGGTAGCTAACATATCACCACAGATTAGCGTCACGCAAAGGCGGGGATTGGAAAAATGCCCGCCTAATGATTCATATGGGAGTCGGTGAGCAAATCAGGTAAAAATAAATGCATATTATAAGACAACAAAAGTGTTTTTTGTCATTTCATGCTTGTAAAACTGTTGTTGGGGACTCCCAGAACAATATTAGGAACATTTTAAATGCCATAATAGGTACCCTTTAAAATTATTTAAAATTATTCGTCAACGAAATTAACACTTTTAAACTTTAAACTTTGAAATTAAACTTTCGTTAATGAGCACCACTCACAAACTTTTTCTTCCTCAACATTTTGATAGCTATCAGCCTCTGTGACTAGCATAAATTTGAATAGACTACTAGAGAAGATAACGCAACTGTTTCTCTACATTCTGATAGGCTGTCATATCATGCTTCCCACATGGGTCACTTGTAAATTGGATCAATCAGCAGCCAAAAACATGAATATCATCAAGTGATTGACAGAAAATTCGACAAATTACAAAAAATGAGATTTTTTTTGGGCTTATGATAGGCCCCTTGTCTTCATAGGCCCTGGGGCTTCAGCCCCAGTAAGCCCGTGCATTAATGCGGGCCTGTGCGTAGCGCACAGAAGCGCTCTATGGTTACTATACTTTTATTCACTCGCGGAGCGCTGTCTCCCTTTCTGTTCACCTGAGCCTGCCGAAGCCTCTCTCCACTGCTTGTTTGGGTGGGTTATTTGCTGGCTGACCAACATCCCACCCCTCCTTTGATCATGGTTTGACTGTAGGCCTATGTGTGTTCAGAGCCAGTGAGCAACGGACTTTCAAAATAATAATAAAAAAAAATGCGTTAACGTGCGATAAAAAAAATTGTTGGCATTAATTAATAAATGCGTTAACGCGATAATAACGCGTTAACTTGCCCAGCCCTAAATTTTTTACTTAATCGGAATGGTACGACACTTGGTAAAGGTTGGCACTTGCTGTGTGAACACACACAAAAATTATGAACATGATTTTAACAGGTTAAATGTTCCTGTAAGAATAGTCGCACATGTGCTCCTAGCGGTCAGAAATGACGCATTGGAAATGAATGTGAGATGAATCTCCTCTAGTGGAAGCGTTTAATACTGCAGTCACAGACGGTGGATCCAGTCCCCTGGCCTGAACCAATGAGAGAGGATCCTCGACGGGTATCCTGGGTCCCTTGAATCGGAGTCTTGAATGCTATCACTGAGGCTAGACCCCAGTCATGTGAGGCACCAGTGGTACTTTCATTCCTTCAAGAGCTTTCGGGACACTCCCCCTCCACGCTCAAAGTATATGTAGCGGCCATAGCGGCCTACCATGCTTTTGTACCGGCCCTTTAGGCGCAATTTGCAGGTGGGACCATTTTTTGCTAAGGTCGATATTGTCCCCACCACTTTTGAAACATCTAGTGGCACGAGTGTACCAATACAAATAAATAAAAAATCTCCAGTTAAAGGGACACCAGGCAAGCCTGAGTGTTTTATCTCTACCAATCTCCCCCTGGTGTCTGGTAGTAAATGCTTTCAAACACACTGTCGTAAAAACGAACTGTTGTTCCTCCCCCCTCACAACGAGCAACGGCTTGTGATGATATGATATTGGACCCACTCACTTCTACCGTCTCTAGTTTTGTGCATATCTCTGTTCACTTTTCAGAGCGCCATCAGTCAAATCCATGCCGCTTGAGAAAAGCATTAATAAGTTTAACTCCATTCCGTGTTTTAGCTACAGCGCTGATCTCCCGCTGATGCTCAAACCCATTCCAGCTCATTCAGAGTCCCATATAATGAGTTACAGTTTAAAATGTTTATATATTTCTAATAAATTTTAATGAATTATAATTAATTATAAATATTTGAATGTTTTAGAGTTGACTGTAGCAGAATTAATAGTACAAGTATTTAATCAGTTCATCCAATGAACAAAGCATAATCAATTATTAATTTTAGGAAATATATTATCTTCCTGGCCAAGAAAGTTAAATCCAGCACTAGCAAGGTATTAGCATAGCTAGCTCGTCTAAGATGTTTAAGTGACTCAATCAGACACAGAGACAATGAAGTGTGAATATAATGGTTTAATAAACGAAACTACGGTAGGCTACACACAACTAAACCAAGCAAAGATTGTATACAGAATCAAGAAAGTAAAGAAAAGTGAAGAAGGAGAGAGAGATAAGAAAAGAGAATGGTAAGATTACGATCAGTTAACCACGACTTACGAGAAACATCAGAGAATCAGGGTCACCGTAAAGCGGCACAATACTTAGAAACGCATGTAAAGAATCAGAATCAGAAAGAGCTTTATTGCCAAGTGTGCTGCAGACGGGAGCTGGCATTGGGTTTGGTGGCTGAACACGTCCAGATGCAGGAGATAATGGAGATTCTTTATGATTCTGCAGTGCGCTGAAGCGTTCGTTTGGGTTCTTGGGGTGGTCACGCTGAATCCAAAGAAGTTTACTTGAAGATGAAGCTGCCGGAAGCTGGTGTCTCGACGAGATTGAGCAAAGATCTGATCTAATCAGACACTCTTGAAGATCCTCTCAGTCACAGTATCTGGTGAGGTGACCAATCTAAGATGACCGGGAGAAAGGCTTTGTTCTATCTCATCCCCTATATTTTAAAATATAGGCTTCAATATTCCCAGGGAAAGGAGTTTCCCCACTGCGTGTTAGCTACACAATACTCGTTCCCTACTCTCAGAGAACCGAGGTTACGCTAGTAAACGAGTACGCTTCTTACTGCAACCCACACACACACACACACACAACCACACACACACACACACCACACACACACACACCACACACACACTACACACACACACACACACACACACCACACCACACACACACACACACACACACACACACACACACACAACACACACCACCATCACACACACGACACTCCACAACACACACACAACACAGACACACACACACACACACACACACACACACACACTCTCACACACACACACACTCTCACTCACACACTGACACTTCACACACACACAGACACACACACAAACACACACACACACACACACACACACACACACACACACACACACACACACACACACACACACACACACACACACACACACACACACACCACACACACACACCCACACACACACACACACACACACACACACACACACACACACACACACACACACACACACACACACAACACACACACACACACACACACACACACACACACACAGACACACAGATAAACAGATTCAGGGCACACCAATATAAAGAAAACACAGAACGGCCTAATACACGTTTAAACAATAATATCATAAGAAATCTGCATTCTGCCAATAAAGGAGAATAAATGGACTGATGGATGAAAACAGTTTCCAACTCTTAATTTGAGTGCAGATCAAAGGAAGATCAAAGGCTTTACAGACGCCACTCAAACCTTTAACCTTTAACTTCGTATTCTATTGATTTCTGTTTGCTGCTCTTTAAAGTGAAGCCGTGTTCATCACTGCCAATATCCTCGGAGGCTGTATTGCTTTAATAAATATGAGCTCAGTCACAGTAACTCTCCACCAGGGGTGTGTTTCCCGTATAACGCTGTAACTCGCTGCTTCACTACTGTAGTACGACACATCGCTGAAGAAATCCACTAGCGAGTCACGACTGTTTCCAGAAACCATATTGTCGCAAATTGGTTGTTCAACCATGTTGGTTAATGACGTCATGCAGTTGTTGGAGTAATAATAATTTTAATGAGTCTGTTTGAGATCGAATTAATGCGAGATGTTTTGCTATAAATCACGAACATGGCATCAGGAATATTTCTCATTTTTTCTCAGTTATTTTGCTTTATTTCCAGATTCAATCATAGTCTCGTTCTAGAGCTCGTTCACACACTCTTCAGAAACTACGCTTTAAATCTCTTGATAAACTAAGAGATGTAAATGACATTAGTATGTGTTCTAAATAAAAGATATAGATTGTTCTGAATGTCAGCTTGCTTATTTTGCTCAAGATCAGGATTTATTGAGTCACATGTCACGCAAACATGAAGCTCTTCTTCTAATCACAGCTCGAGATCTGTCGCTCACACACACAACTCTGCGATGCTGATTACGAATGTTCGTTAGAACGATGGTTTCGTGAAACACGACTCGTGAAACTGCTGATAACGACAGAACTCGTGACTATAGTTGTCTAACGATGCTTCGGGGAAACACACTCCTGGCCGTCAGTGACATTACGCCATGAGTGTGTGTGGACTCAGAGGAAGACTGTGGATGTTTAGGGACAGAGCCTCGACCCCTCGTCTACTCAACATGTTCACTTCAGGCAGATCCATATCCCACAATGCACCGTGATTGTGATGTCACAGCAGATCACGTTTACAGTATTTCACAATTGCTAAAACACTAAACCCAATTCTCTGAACCCAATGCTCACTGGCCTAAACCCGTTTGTCGAATCAGTCACTCTGTAGGCAAAACCTTAAACAAGTTCAGGTAGTTAAATGAACAATTAAAGGATTAGTTCACTTTTAAAAAACTGATAATTTACTCACCCCCATGTTATCCAAGATGTCCATGTCTTTCTTTCTTCAGTCGAAAAGAAATGAAGGTTTTTGATGAAAACATTCCAGGATTTTTCTCCATATAATGGACTTCAATGGGACCCAAACGGTTCAAGGTCCAAATGACAGTTTCAGTGCAGCTTCAAAGGGCTTTAAACGACACCAGACGATGAATAAGGGTCTTATCTAGCCAAACCATCGCTCATTTCACAAACAAATATTACAGTTTAAGTTTTATAAGCACAAATGCTCGCCTTGCTCTTTTCTGTGATGCGCGTTCGTGACTCTCCTGTTTGAACTCGTTCATCAAAATGAACAAACCTTTTTTCGAGTCATTTTTCGTTCATTTTGTTCGTTGAATGTTGATACCAACAATGGATGGAAACAATGTGAGAGGCAGAGGAGGAAGAGTTCGTGTGGAGGAAGAGTACAAGCACAACGAAGAGCAAGACCAAGAACAGTAATTTCAGATCAAATTCGGGCAACTGTGATAAACCATGTTCTTGTTCATGACAATGAGGGAAGCAGGGCAAAGAGAACAACCCAATGTGAGCAGATTCCCTGTGGCCACCATAATCCGGACATTCAGAGAAGAGAACAGGTGCATGTACAGGTTTTCTAATTTGTGCGACTGAAAGTTTACTGTATACATTTGATCCAGTACATCAGTTTGTCAATAGAAAGCGGACTGGGGAAAAAGAAAACAAGTTTTACAATACATTTTACATATGAATGTGCAACAGCAAGAGACGGCTAGAGGCTCTCATTGTAGATATGGACAAAACAATGCGTCAAATACAGCAAAGCGTTGTAGAAGACGATGTAAACTTTGAAGGAATCAACAGTGTCAGCCTTTCTACCATTGCCCGTATACTTGCTGTACTGAGTTGTGAATTATTACCTTTTATTTATGGCAAAATGATTTTCTATATGCAATAAAAAATTTCTCTGTAACTACATGCCCTGGACGCTGTGTTCTCAATTTTCTGATGTAGTGTCTAATGAATGATGAGTGTTTATATATTGACTGGCTGTGTTTATGTTTTGAAAGCATTGTTTGATTTTGAGCACAATGGTTTTGAGGCAAGTGTTTGATTTTGCCAGAAGAGTCAGGGGTTTTGTGAATGTAGTTTAAAGACTGGGTTTTGTGTTTAAAGTGTTGAGAATATGGGTGAAGGTTTCAAGAAATGCTTTTGGGAATTTATTATTTTTAGTTTTTCCAATGTATGAGTAAAATAAGTGATAATAAACATAACTTGACTATACTTTGACCGTTTTTTTTCTACACTGTAAATTGCACACCCATAGCAGAAATGCTAATTTTGAAGCAGTTCTGGTCATTTTTGAAAACGTACGTTTCTAAGTAATTAAGACCGCTCGGGGTGTGAGTGTGTGCAGTGTATGTTGTAGAATATAAGTAGGCTACGAATGGTTTTGAATCGTGACAACAAACCCTGTTTTTGTCAGGCTGGAGTTAGTCTCGCGTAGCCAGACCTTCAGACTGACGGCTGAAGGTCTGGAATTCATAGCAGCTTTCTTTGGCCAAGGCCCGCCCATAAGGCCGTTTGACCGACATGTCAAACAACCAATTACAGTTCGTTTCGTTCAGCGTCACGTTTCGGGGCGTGGAAATGTCCCTACAACAACAGACCGGCGTGCAACAAGTCAGTCAGCATAGACAATCAAAGAAGGAGAAGAAAACAAGCAGTAAGTCATTGCTGATTACGTTTTCTGATTACTACGTTTACTACGTTTAGCTGAACTTGATAAATGCTCATTGTCACTCATGTAAACACAACCGTTTTTCCGCAATCACACGTCTGCGCTTTGTTTCTCGGCGGACCGAAAATAAACGCGACACTTGCGCCCCCCGGAAATCCGATAAAATTCATCCAATCAGATGACGACTTCGACATTGCTGAAGTGTTTCCAGTTAAGTGTACCATATGCATCAGACGTTTAGCCAACGTTCCGTGGGCGTGACGTCTGAGGCTGAGACTAGGCTGGAGTTAGCTAACGCAAGCTAATATAGCAGTGACTAATCACTTAGACAAGTCCCCCTGCTGGTGAAAATTTCTTTATATTCTTTTGTGTTCAACAGAGGAAAGAAAGTCATACGGATTTGGAACAACTTGAGTGAGTAAATGATGACAAAAATCTTCATCTTTTTTGGGTGAACTGACGAGGCACACGTGCGATGACGGATGACGCAATATCCCAGTAAACACATCCCGAGATCCCGACTGGGCCCACCAACGAGATCACATCTAAATTGGGTAATGTTCATCTGAATTGTAATTTCTGTAAAAGTTGTACTGAGTCAATTGATCATCTTTTCTTTGGGTGTTCCCTTGTCAAAGAATTTTGGTTTGAACTGTCAAAACTCCTAGCTTCAAAACTAAAATTGGATATTGATAACATTGGGTGATGTAATATGTTATTTTTCGCATTGTAATAATAAAATAGAATATATAGGAAATATTTTTATTTTATTGGCAAAATATTTCATTCATAAATGCAAATATTCTTCTGATAAATATTTTTCTTTGTGACTACAATTATTTTATTAAGACACTAAAAAGAATTAATAACAAAAAAGTGCCAAATTTGTGAAAATGTATGATAATATGTTGAGTGATTTGTAATTTAATTTAATTTAATTCCTCTGTTTTTTGTTTGTTTTTTTCTCTCTCTTATGTACTTCATATTCTAATCGATTTGAACTGTCTCCTTTTTCTTATGCTGTCATCTGTTGTTATTTGATTGTTCTTATGTCAATAATAAAAAAAAAAAGATCCCGACTGGGCTAAATAAACATCGAAATGCCCATAATTAACCCAACTGATTGTAAAAATGTGTTCTTTACAGTCTTAGACTAATAACAAATCTATTTGTTCTCTACTTTTAAAGGAGGTTGTCACCAAATCTCCCTCTGCTTATTGGACTATGTGTTAATGACCTTGATTGGGAAAGTGTTTGGTTATTAATACCTCATAAGTTTTTTGTTACAAACAAGGTGAAAGAAATTTCTTTTATGATAATGCACAAATTCTACTGTCGAACATTTCCTTAGTAAGTTTAAGAAAGACATGATGCTGTTTTTCTCTTTGCACTGGAAGCACATCTTCTGTTATTCGTGTGAAAAGTTATGTTTTTTAAGGAAAAAGTAGTAGTACATTTTGAAAATGTAATGTTTGGATATTTGAACTATAATAAGAGTGTGAATAATTCAAATTTGACATTCATAATTGTAAGTTTTCTAACAAAATCCCCTTAAAGGATTTTTAATATTACTTTTCTATCTAGTAGGCTACTGATGGAAAAGCTATTAAGACTGTTCATTTGTGTTCCTTCTTTACAATACTTGAATGATACTAATGCCGCGTTCCAGGCAACCTGTAACCCGTGTTTTTCCAACCTTAT
>CM070839.1:32824247-32866747 GCA_036326025.1 Chrosomus eos
ACTGTAAGCAATAGTACAACAGAAAGCATCTTAATCATATTCTAGCAACATATATTTAACACAGAACTGGTGTAATATAGTAGATGTGTTTATATAATCTCCATTTAAATTCATTTTCATCTGGATCATTTTCAACAGAATTTGGCAAATTTGTAAACTAATAATTTCTCAAAGTTTGCACATTCACATTCAAAATACTATAATGTCACTAAAGATATTTGTATGGAAGATTGTATAAGATCCTATCAAATAATAATAAAAATAAGAAAATTAATAGAATACTATATAAATCAGAATGCATTTAGGGAGAAATGCAAAATCTACTAATATCTACTTAAAATATAGAGGGCTATAAAAATAATCACACATTTCTATGTAATGTAACAAAAAGCATCTTAGTCATATTCTAGCAACACATATTTATCACGTTTACAGTGCTAGTTAAATATAGCCGATGCATTTTCTTCCTTCTCATATTAAAGATGCACCAAATCTCAGCATTTTTAAATCCAACCTGAAAACTAATTATTTTAGGTTATCTTTTTCTTGATGGTTTTAATTATTTTGTATTCCAGTGTGTTCTTTTGTAATCTCCTTTTAAAGCTGCATACATTCATTTTCATCTGGTTTTTCAAACAGAATGTCTTTGCTTCATTGGCAAAGTTGTAAACTAATAATTTCTCCAAGTTTGCACATTCACATTCAGAATACTGTAACATCACTAAAGATATTTGTATGGAAGATGGCATAAGATCCTAATAAATACAAATAAAATATAGGAAAATTAATAGAATGCTAAATCAGAATGCATTTAGGGAGAAATGCAAAATCTACTTTACTACATTTTAAATTTAAAGGGACTATATGTGGACTTTTTTACGTATTTTATTATCTAAAATCAATATTTTTATTCTTAAATATGTCCTCAATGGTGTACAAATACCTCTGCCCATTATCGGACTTATAAACGAAGAATTTATTATCTTTATATACATGAGACCATGCATGTGACGGGGTAGGTCCACGGAGGCTTAACTATAATAGCAAGAGAGGGACAAAAAGTATTAGGCTAACGCGTTTCCGTTCAGAGCCAGCGTCGCCAAACAGAGGAGATTTTTTTCATTGCTTGGTTGTGTACTTTATAGACCAAGCGTGCCGCACAAGCCCTCAAAAGTGAAGCCAAAGCGTCTCGATCGCCCCCCGGTGACCGGTCCTAGTATAGGTCATAAGCCCCGCCTCCCGTGTTACTCAACGGGACGTGAGACCAACTAAACAATTAAATTACACTTCACGTATCTTTTTTCTAAAGATAGTTTCTGTCATTTACTGTAGTTTCTATCACGTTGATGTAATTTAAGTGTTTGTTTTTAAAATAAGTTTGTTTTTAGTTAGTTATTTGATGCTATAAAAACGGTGCTGTGACATCATGATTGACAGCTGTGATTGACAGGTTCTCTGAGCGAAGTAGTCACTGAAGCACCAACGGACTTTTTTTCATAATGTTGACTATGTGTTTAGTAGTTGTATTTACCTTATTTTAACGAGGTACTGCAATCAGCAGACATCATTGGAGAGGAACGGAGCAGACAAGGCCACTTAAGAAAAGTGCAGTGCGTGTGCTTACGATTGGTTCAGTGAGTGAGCGGGGCGGGGCCTTGATATAGCGGCTTTACTTCCTGTTCACGACTGCGCATGACTGGTCCCGAAAACGCAACAGCGCAGACTCAAGTTCCAATATGTCTGCGCCATATCGGGACTCTGGCGGCTTCAGTTCTGTCCAATGGAAAAGAGCGAAGGGGCGTCGTCCATCTTTTTTTACAGTCTATGATATAGACAGGGTCGGCGCCACGAGGGGGCCCCAGGGGGCCTAGCCCAGCCACCTGGGTCACTGTGCCCCCTCACCTCTGGTCAGCACACCACCCTGCCTCGGAACGGCAAAAGGCACGCTACCACTGTGCCCTTTTAATCCTGACATATTGAAGACTGAAACTGTTATGTTTATCTAACTTAATAAAAACATTTGTATTTTGCCTTTCAGCTGATAACAATTGTTTGTTCTTTAGTCCCTTCCAGAAAACACCATTACATCACAATCCAACTAAAATCCAACAAAATAAATAATGATCAAATAAAATATAAAACAACATGAAATTAGATCATTGAAAGTCTTATATTAATATATTAAAGCAAAAACTTTCATATTTTTAGAAAGGATGTGAATTAAAACGACCACATCGGCAATAAGTTGATAAATTCTTTTATATTTAAATTAAAATTTACCAAATTATCCATTTGTTTTCTGACAGAAACACATGAACGAATCACCGCTCCACATTTTTTGACAGCGTCACACCCACTAATGCTCGTGTTTACTCCTGTCCTTTAACCATTGATAGGATTTAAAAAACGGCTGTTGTATTTGTACTTCTGACGAAGCGCTATTAAAAAACTACGCTGCAAAAAGAATAAATAAAATGCTTTCTTAAAAAGGGTAACCCAAGAGTACTCTGGGTTTGGGCAAAAATGTGTGTTTTTTAAACAAAGTTTGGGAGGAGCACGTTCAGATAATTAACCATTAACTCGAGGAGCGCACTCAGTTAATCAACCAATTACCAAAATAAGAGGTATATATACTCTGTTGTCAGTGTTTTTTTGTCTGGATACAAACACTGTACACACTCTTCCTGGTATCAGTTGTTGGCATCAGAGCATTAGTACGAGTACGAGTACATGAGCTCAGTAACGGCCCGATGCATGATGCATGCCTAATTAGTGGTGATTGCCAAAGGCAAGGCATCACTATTGTTATTGCTTATACTTATTCTGGACAAAAGTTTGGCGCGCTACTCCTCCCGCAAAGTTTGTCACAGACCCATGAGTGAGGCGTCAAATCGACCGGCTCATTGAGGAGAGGTGTGCTATGACTTTTCTAAGCGATCGGGTGTACGATGTTCGCACAGCAAACGAAAAAGCGGCCAAAAAGTCCCATTGACTTAACAGTGCGGAATGTTCGGAAATCTCAACCGACGTTTTCACACACACCGACACAAAGGGCCTGACACCCCTGCAGTCTCTCCCTCTCTCTCCCTCAGAGGATTTATATTCTCAAGCAGCCAATAAGTAATGACATAAAATCTTCATAGCCACACCCTAGCAACCAGTTACAGCACCCTAGCAATCATAGGCCATAGTGCCGTACTAAAGGCACTCATTACTAAAGATGTTAAGGACTCTAAAAAAACTCCATAGTAACCATCTGTGACAACTACCAACCACATAGCAACACTATAGCAACCACACAGAACTCCCTATCAACTGCCTAGCAACTACACAGAATACCCTAGCAACTGCCTAGCAACACCCTAACAACCGCCAAGAACACCCTAGCAACAGCCTAGCAACATCATAGCAACCACCCAGAATACCCTAGCAACCACCTAGCAACCACCCAGAATACCCTAGCAACCACCTAGCAACCACCCAAAACACCCTAGCAACCACCTAGCAATGCCCTAGCACCCATCCAGAATACCCTAGCAACCACCTAGCAACACAATAGCAACCACCCAGAACACCATAGCAACCCCCTAGCAATGCCCTAGCAAACCATCCAAAATGCCATAGCAACCGCTTAGCAACACCATAGCAACACCCAGAACACCCTAGCAACCACCCAGAATACCCTAGCAACACCATAGCAACCACCCAGAACACCCTAGCAACCGCCTAGCAACACCATAGCAAACACCCAGAATACCCTAGCAACCGTCTAGCAACCACCCAAAACACCCTAGCAACCACCTAGCAATGCCCTTGCAACCATCCAGAATCCCATAGCAACCGCTTAGCAACACCATAGCAACCCCCCAGAACACCCTAGCAACCACCTGAACACATGAATAAGCCATATCTTAGCACCAGAACATCATACAGACATGTTTGTTGGCTCATATACAATCATGTACCCCACCCTAGCAACCGAGTGGTGAGTTTTGCCACTGCAAGCACCACTTCACATTTTCTTCAGGAAATGTACATTCTAGTTTATATTTTTGCTCACCATCTGTCTGAACGCTCTGGTTTCTTTAAACCCCGCCTTCTGAAAAGCCCAGCCTGTTCTGATTGGTCAGCCAGGCCCAGACTGCTGTGATTGGTCTACAGCGATGTGAAGTGTGTTCAGCTAATCAGAAATCTCTGGTTGACACACTGCATGTCAGTCGGTTCTTGTATCAGTTGTGCACAAATTGAGCTGAACAGCTGAAAACCTGCAACATCTCATTTGGATTCATCTCTCTAATTACACAAGACACAATGTAATTATGTTCATATTGGTTATCATTTTTCCTGTTTGCCATCAGCATGTAGTTGTTCCCGCTGGGCTTCACACAGAAATGAAGATCGTCATCTAATTTAACTTGAGAACTCATGCTATTTGATGAGCAAACATCCAGTTAACCCTTTCTCTGTCTGATAGTTCCTCTCAGGTGTGTGTGTGTGTGTGTGTGTGTGGGGGGGGGGGGGGGTTCACCTGTTTCATGGTCCAGCATGATCTTTTCACACACAACACACACACACACACACACACACACACACACACACACACACACATGTTTGTTTTTGTGATTTATGAGGACATTCCATAGGCGTAATGGTTTTTATACTGGACAAACTATATATTCTATCCCCCTACACTGCCCCTGTCCCTAAACCTACCCATCACAGGAGACATGCTGCATTTTAACATTTTAAAAAAAACATTGTTTTTTATGTTTTTTAAGCTGTTTGAAATATGAGGACTCATGCAATGTCCTCATATTTCACGTGTAAGTTGTAATACCAGTGTAATACCCATGACATTATACACATTTGTGTCCTCATATATCACAAAAACAAGCACACACACACACACACACACACACACACACACACACACACACACACACACACACGCACGCACGCACGCACGCACGCACGCACGCACGCACGCACGCACGCACGCACGCACGCACGCACGCACCACACACGCACACACACACACATGCACACACAGATGCAAACACACACAAGCTCTCTCACACACACACACACACACACACACACACACACACACACACACCAACACACACACACAACACCACACACACAATCATACAACACACACACTACGCTCATAAGTCATGTCACCTTTATTTATATAGCGCTTTTTACAATACAGATTGTTTCATAAAACAATTTCTTTAATTGTAATCTCTAATAGGTAAATGCATTAGTCTCATATGTGCAGCTCACCACTGAAATCTCATAACCTCATGTTATATTTCTGTTGTTTTGATAACATTCCTCATCATCATTCCTTATCATCATTCTTCATCATCATTCCTCATCACGCGTTGTTTGTATCTCCTGCATTGTATAACATCCATATTAGAGCTGAACGATGGCACAGGATCAATGTTTATCAGACGCTCTTAGAGTCGTGTCTCAACCATCTGCACACCTATCCCTCAATCCAGCTTCCTCCCGGGTCTCAGGTCATCCCGATCCCAAATCCGATCCAAGGAGAGAGAGAGAGAGAGAGAGAGAGAGAGAGAGAGAGGAGAGAGAGGAGGGGGGGGGGGGGGGGGGGGCTGGAAACCCCGTTCAGCAGCTGCGGTTCAGCGTAAGCGTAATACACTCACGTAAGCAGTGATGCAGGAGATCGTGACGGAAGCGAGGAGAGAGAAGAGAGAGAGAGAGAGAGAGAGAGAGAGAGAGAGAGAGAGAGAGAGAGAGAGAGAGAGAGAGAGAGAGCGAGAGAGAGAGAGAGAGAGAGAGAGAGAGAGAGAGAGAGAGAGAGAGAGAGAGAGAGAGAGAGAGAGAGAGAGAGAGAGGAGAGAGAGAGAGAGAGAGAGAGAGAGGAGAGAGAGGAGAGAGAGGAGAGAGAGAGAGAGGAGAGAGAGGGAGAGAGAGAGAGAGAGAGAGAGAGAGAGAGAGAGGAGAGAGCGCAAGAGAGAGAGAGAGAGAGAGAGAGAGAGAGAGAGAGGAGAGAGAGCGCAAGAGAGAGAGAGAGAGAGGGAGAGCGCGTGAGAGGAGGAGAACGAGGGAGAGCGAGAGACACAGGCACAGTGTGAGCATCTCTTTCTGGCATTCGAGCTGTCAGTGTAGGAAGAGCAACATCAACACACACTCACTCACACACACACATCTGATCTGAGCAGCCATGAACTTCCTCCGCCGTCGTCTCTCCGACAGCAGCTTCATCGCGAACCTTCCCAACGGTTACATGTCGGATCTCCAGCGCCCCGATCCTCCTCCTCCTCCTCCACCCAGCGGCCCGACGCCGACCCCATCAGCGGCGTCCCCCCCCGCGGCCCCCCCGTCCAGCGGCCCCAGCGGCCCCAGCGGCTCCGGCTTCTTCAGCTCCATCACCAACGCCGTCAAGCAGACCGCGGCGTCAGCGGGTCTCGTGGAGCAGAGCCCGTCAGCGGCGGCCCGCAGGTTCCGGATCCTCCTGGTCATCGACGAGCCTCAGCACGACTGGTGAGTTTACAGGAATACACTTGTTGACCGTGCATGAGTCCGTCACTCACCCATGCTTGCTTTAGAGGCACGTTTCAGTCTCACTGACGGGTTTCCATCACAAAACGAGCCTGATTCCAGTCAGAAGATCTTTATTTATACGCAAACGGTGTTCGTCACGACACAGATCTAGGAATGATAAGCTGTTATCGAGATCCTCCAGGGCTGTGTTTGAGATGCATCACTCATGATGAACGCAAGTGTGGAGGAACTGCATGTTTTAGGAGTGTTGACCAGCAAACCAATCCTAGTGAGCTGCACTTGTTGATCGTGCATGAGTCCGTGCGCACGTACGTCACTCACCCATGCTGGTTTCGATCTCACTGACGGGTGTTCTTCACAAAAATGTGCTTTATTCCAGTCAGAAGTGGATTTATACCTTGAAAAAACCGCCATTCTTCATTGATACGCCTCTTAAGCAAACAGGCTTGATTCACAACCGTTCGTCACGACGCAGAGCTACATCACAATTATAAGGTTTTATTGAGATCCTGGGCTGTGTTTGAGATGCATCCCTCATGATGAAGCGTTCGGCTGCTGCAGTTTTTCCATGTTTCTGCAGTGTTTCCACCAAACCAGTAATAGCTGGTTATGAAACACCCAGATGTCCAGTCTCGGCCACTATAGTCTCCAGTGCTGTGATTGACTGCATGAATCAGTGTGTACGTTACTCACCCATGCTTGCTTTTTAGAGCTTCACGGCACGGTTTGATCTCAGATTAGGGGTTTCTTCACAAAACGAGCCTGATTCCAGTCAGAAGATCTTTATTTATACGCCTCTTAAGCAAACCGGCTTGATTCACAACACCGTTCGTCACGACACAGAGCTACTCTCTACACCACAATTATAACCTTTTATTGAGATTCTCCTGGGCTGTGTTTGAGATGCATCAATGAAACTATTTTCTACACTGTAAAAAATAAAACATAATTTTTATGGTAAAAAAACTGGCAGCTGTGGTTGCCAGAATGTTACCGTCAAAAATACGGTAGCAAGGTTTTACAAGGTTTTAAATTTACAGTAATACTCCGTATTTCATTATCTGATATAATGTTAATTTACCGACCTATTGAAGTAGTAATAACCATGTTGTACCATTGTAATACACTGATATCCCAACATGACATCATGACTTTTGCGTAAACATACACGCCACTTTCAAGTCAAGAGGCGTATTATCTATACGCATTTTAGGCTATCCGCGTGTATGCGTGTATGTCTACGCCGTTAAATGTCCGAGCGAAACGAAGCAAAATGTAGATCTACATCTGGGGAGCGACATTTTTTTTCCTAGGATGGTAGGGAAAGACTCATAAATGGTATTAACCCCAGTGACGGGTAGGTTTAGGGACGGGGTTGGGGTAGGTCATATATTTATACAGTAATGTAACATTAAGTCAACGGCGTTCATAAAAACGCTGAAAAGCGATTATGCGTGTTGATAGCACGCCAAAAATAGAAATACGAATTGGCGTGTCATACATACGCCATTTCATGAGATCGGTCTGGATATCCACCAATCACAGCAGTGACGAGAGTCACATGATCAACCAAAGCTCTTCACAAGCAGCATTATCCCAAGCCTAGACCGTTAATACTAATATACAGAAGCTGCACAGTGTGATTCACACACATATTAAACACCATGATGGTAACACACATGAAATTAAAAAAAATGCAATAAACATTCATTTAACAACATTAAATGTAACATAAAACCCTAATGTACATCACAGATTAGAAAAAAATAAGAAAACTATGAACAAAAATTGTTATTTCAACAAAAATACATCAAATGTCAAGTGTCACGCAGGGAATTGTGGGAATGTCAATTTACGTTTTTTTCACTGTAAATTATACAATGAGTTGTTCTTTTTCACTTTCAAAAACTGTCAATTTAATGGTATTTTACAGCAAAATTACATTAAATGTACCGTTAGATCTATCACAGTTATTTACCGTATATAGTAAGGAAACTTTCTGTTTACCAATTAACAATTTTGCACTGTAGCATTTTTACCGTTTACCGTTAAAATCACGATCATCCTCTGTTGCATTATTTTCCACTGTAAAGCTGCTTTAAAACACTCTGTATTGTAAAAAGCGCTATTTAAATAAAGGAGTCTTGACACTGATGATGAAAGGATAGGCTGATGGGAAGTGTGGATCAACTGCTATTTTTCCATCTTTTTACTGTGGAATCTGCTATTCTGTTCATCAAATCAGTAGCTGGTTCTGGAACGCCAGCTGTCCATCGGTTACTATAGTCTGATTCCCCGTCCTACACCTGATGAATGTTCGTGTGCATTACATTAATGAGCTTACCGCTTTAAGCGTGCCACAAGACATTTATTCACAGGATTTGCATAATAAAAACCCACAGTAGAGGAATCACAACTTACTTCCCCTGGTTACAAACATGAATATTTCAGGCGTTCCTCCAGGAGAGTCAGCGTGCGTTCGCTCTAAGAAAGCAAAGCCAACTGTGTGTTATATTGATTTCTCCAGCGCTGGAGGAGCTCGTAAGACTTCTGAAGCCAGAGCTCTTACTGGAATATAAGAAACCCTAATTACAGCCTTGCAAAGGTTTTGCATTTTACACACTCGAAGACGTTCATGCTAATTCAAGTTTTTAGATTGTTCACTCTCAGAAAAAAATGGTACGAAAGCTGTCACTGGGATGGCACCCGTTAAAAAGGTTCTAATATGTACAATTTAGGTACTAATATAGATATTTTGGTACCAATGTGCCTTTGAGGGACTAATATGACTCTTTAGTACTAATGTGCCTTTAGAAAGGGTTGTGTGTCAGCTTTTTTCTGAGCTTGCGTATCAGAAAACAGCAGGAGTGATGTGAATAATGACACACACATCATCTTCAGTCTGTTTGTGTTTTCCTCTTATAATAACATCTCATTTCTCATAATCGCCCGCATTTATCCCAGCATTGAGTGAGAAAGGTTCATTATTGAGTGTGATCTGGGAAGCGTGTTGTGTAGCGCTGAAGAGTGAGGATGACACACACACACACACACACACACACACACGAAGCTTACATAACCGTCGGCTTCCATCTTCTGTGATCTGACACGTCCAGAAAAACCCCTGGCTTTATCTCCTCGAGAGTGTGTGTGTGCTGTTCTCCTGCGCGAGATTCCTTGATTTTGCTCAAGAATTGTGAGAAATCTGTGGTTTTAAATGTTAGTTTTCTGAATCCCGGTGGATGTGTGAATGTGGTTCTGTCCTTGAGTCTCCTCTGTGTGTATCGGGAGAGAGTGTGTGTGTCGAGAGAGTGTGTGTGTGTGTATTAGGAGAGAGTGTGTGAGGGCAGTCATGTGTTGAAGTAATGAAAAGAGACATGGTGAATCAGCACAGTGAGCCCGAGGCTTGCGTCTGTGGTGTGTGTGTGTGTGTGTGTGTGTGTGTGTGTGTGTGTGTGTGTGTGTGTGTGTGTGAGGATGATGTTGTTGCTGGGAAAGCAAAATGTCGACATGCAGGACAGATATTTCCTGCGATTATGTTTATGTATATACATGTGTGTTTACTGCCTCTCCACCAGCGTTTTATTTTTAGTTGCCAGCCAGCGTCAGCATCATTAATCATATTCACAAAAATTTCACGGCACCCATTATATTTTGTTGTATGAATATGTAAACCGTCAATATATATATCAACAACAATAAAAGATAGAAAGCATCTAGTTTTATTCTAGCTATGACTAACGCTAGAATAAAACCAGATGCTTTATCTTTTTTCTCTTTTATCAGCGCTTGAATGTGAGTGTGTTTTACCAAAAAAACAATATAGAAAATGGTTTTGTCAGTCTTCGTCCGGATGAGATTCGGAGATTCACACAAGGCTTCAGTCGTTTCCTCTTCATGTGTTCAACATTTCATTCAGGAACAGTTTTACAGTGTTGAATGTGTGATGATCACGTGATGTGTGTAAACTTCTTCTGGTTTACAGATCCAGGGCTTGACGTTAACTCTTTTACTCTCGTCACTGTGGCCAAAGTCACTGGCCAATCAGCAGTTTCACTGGCCACAATTTTGACCAATAGCAAGGGGGGGAAACTGCCAAATTGATATTTTTAATATTATCTTATAATTTCACAGTAGGGTTATTAGGCTGCTGTCACTTTAAGACCTGATGCACTGATTATACCAGGGGTTCTCAAAGTCTATATTCAAAGGTCCAAATCAGAATTTTCGTCAATGTCAAAGGTCCGAAACTGTGGGGTGGGGGTGGGGGGGTATAGTGACATGCCCCCACGGAAGAAAATTTTGAAAAATAACCCCTGAAAATTCATACATTTTATAGCACATTATAAATGCAAATTATTAGGCAAAGTTGCATTATATATATATTTTTTTTAATATTTTTATAAGTTGCACAAAAATTTGTATATCAAAGTAGGCTTAATCTATATACAAGACTTAACCACTCAGATATATAAAGGCTATCATGATCATTTTGCCAAAAAAGAACCATGTATTTGTTTAGTTCATAATACGTTTTATTTTTAACTTAAACAAATACGTATTATATGGAACGGTTGGCAACCCTTGAGGCACACAAGCACATTTGCGCACACACACGTAAGGTCGTTCTCTCTCTCTCTCTGCCGGTTTGGAGCTCGCGAGCTCTAGATTGCGGGAGATTTTAACTAATTTGCGGGCATCAGGGAACCGCTATCAATATGCGGGAGACTCCTGGAACTTCCGGGAGACTTGGGATATCTGTGAACGCATACCTCTCTGTCCAGTCATCTTTGAAAACTCTATTTTCTTCATCAACTTTTCTTTTCCTGGACAATGACATCCTCCACACCCATTCAAACGCTTACTGCGGTGAAGTGTCGCGTTGCGCCCATAGGTTGCGCCCCTTTTTACAGTCTATGGTTGCGCCTGATTACGTCAAAAATCATACGCTTACTGGATGTCATGGCAACTAAATCACGGAGGAAAACTTTAAATATCTCGCCTTCGTTTTAATTTCGGACCATCTCAAAAAATAAACAAATGATTTTAACATGCGTTTATCAAAGTAGGAAATCCACACTTTTAATCCCTTACACACAATTAGTGCTCTTGAAATACGAAATGGAGGCGGGTCCGGATTGAATTCCCTCCGGGTCCGGATCCGGACCGGAGTCCGGACTTTGAGAAGTACTGGATTATACTGTCACACATGAGTTTTCTTTCTCAACTGTTTACTTCACTTAAAATGTAGGCTAACTGACACTAGCTGTGTTTCCATCCACACGTTTTTATCCGCATATCGAATGAAAAATGCCTTATGGAAATGCCTATTCAATTGAAATTCATGAATATCGAAATGTCTTTGAATAAACATGGTATTCCTTAATCCTCCTTCTCCTTTTGGGGATTGACTCACACGTGTTCACATTCGGTCGTTGATAGACGCTGGCTTCTTCTTCAGATCCGCCTCGGACTTCGCGTGCAGCCGTGCACAAGCGCAAAACCTCACAACAGATTTCAGAGCCTAGGCTGCCTACAGAGACGCGTTTTTGGACGGCATGCTTATGGGGTGGCAGCTAGCGGATCGTTAGGAAAGATTAGATGAATGTGAACATTTATTTTTGGCCCTGAAAT
This sequence comes from Chrosomus eos, assembly GCA_036326025.1. NCBI lineage: Eukaryota > Metazoa > Chordata > Actinopteri > Cypriniformes > Leuciscidae > Chrosomus > Chrosomus eos. Next base: position 32,836,422 of record CM070839.1, read on the forward strand.
CGCTGATAGCACCTTTAATGTAGAAATTAGTTATTCTAAAACTGTAGCCTACATGTCTTTCATATTTTAGACTATTTGAAATTCATTTATAAATAAAATATTTTTTTATATAATTTAGAAAGTAAAAAAAGAAGCAGGAACGAACTATACACATCCTATATTGGATATTAACATTCAATAGTGTAAATCGCAGCAGCAGCTTTAGGTTGGTAGTCCAAGGCACTGTTGTTTATCTTTACTTTCGGGGTTCTTCCCACCCGGAGCCTCACTTTCGATTTCAAAATGGCGGCTGCGTGAAATCAGCGTATTAATGTCGTTTTGGCGCTCTTTGATGTGGCGTGACAGATTGCTGTACGAGCTCCTCATTCAAGCGGAGCAGCGCGAGCGCGAGTAAACGCGATCATCTCTTCCTCAATTACAGAATAAGCATGAATGGACACCTGAAGGTATGTTGAAAGATACAGTATACTTACTGAAAGACATCATAACTCGTGTAATCTCTCAACCAGTGTTTCAGCAGCGGAAAGACGTCAATAAAACAATATAGCTTGTCACTAGCATTATACCTCAGCAGGAGTCATCCAGTGTTTACAACTAGTTGGTTCCTAGAGAAATTAACTCTTGCACTAAATAAATGCACTATATTAGCCTGTATATTATATTGGTAACACTTTACAATAAGGTTCATTAGTTAATGCATTAACTAACATTAACTAACCATGAGCAATACATTGTTACTGTATTTGTTAATCTTTGTTAACGTTAGTTAATAGAAATAGAGCTATTCATTGTTTGTTCATGTTAGTTCACAGAGCATGAACTAATGTTAACAAGATTTTAATAAAGTATTAGTAAATGTTGAAATTAACATGAACAAAGATTAATAAATGCTGTATAAGTGTAGTTCATTATTAGTTCATGTTAACTAATGTAGTACCTAACCTGTTAATGATATCTTGATTATTTAATGTATGTTTAAAATATATTTCATGAAATTTACTTTTAATTATTACACATTTAATTCACTGTGTAAATTATTATATTTAATTAACAAAGTAGAGTTAAAACATAAGTTAACGCAAAAACTGCCTTCTGTTCAGTTTACATCTTTTCGTACAATGTGTTGATTATTATATCTAAAAAATAAATAGCATCTGAATTTAGGCTAAAAGTCTAGGCTCTGTTGTTAACCTTTAATGTTATAGTAATGTGCAGCTCCCATATAGTTTACAGCATTAGCAGATCTTTTTTTAATCCTTGCGAAACGTTTAATTGTAATTTAATTAATTTATATTGTTTGTGTATCGTTACACCCCTACCTTTAATGCACTTGTTTTTGTGCATAGTTCAACTCTACATTGATGAGTCGTGTTTGAAGCAGTTTATAATGTGCCATGTTGCTTAAATATCACACTTGTGCAGTTGTTCTGAGTAATGACACTGCTCACCTGAGGACTCGTGTCTATCGTACAGGTGTGAGTCATTATTAGACAAAAAGGGATGTTTGTGAAGAGGTCGTGGCGTCTCTGCTCAGATCAAGCGCAGGTGTGAGTGGTGTCTCTGAACACGGGGAATATTAACTCTAGTGTAATTTAATCATGTCTTCTGACCTTATTTAACAGCATCCAAACTCAATCAGGCCTGAACACACACACACACACACACACACACACACACACACACACACACACACACACACACACACACACACACACACACACACACACACACACACACACACACACACACACACACACACACACACACACACACACAGCACAAACTCTCTCTTTAAGCCTATACAGTTAGTTCTTCATCTACAGGTATGGGTTAGTCGCTAATGCAAAGAGTATTTTGCTTTTAGGAATGACATGACAAATTGATTGTGTAGCAGGCCTAATTTGAGCAGTGAAAATATTTCTTATGAAATAACAGCGAAAACAGTTATACTTATTCTGGCAACCCTTTAAAATAAGATTTCATCTGTTAACATTACATTTGATCTTAGTTAAAATTAATTTCAATATTAAAAACACAACATAACATTATTTAATGCACCACTTTAAAGCTCAATAACAAATTCTGTTATGAGAGTTCAACTAAGCGACACATTAAAGATTAATTAAATTTTTTAATGTTATATTTGCCGATACTTCTCAGATCAATCTCACAGATCAATGACACAGTCAGAGAACATTTCATGATGGATAATTTAATTTTAATAATGTCGAATTAGTTTTAATTTATTATACACATAACCCACTGCCTGTAATTACACTGAAATTAATTAATTAATTTCATTAGAAAAGTCCTAAACTGGAACTACATGACCATCTTAAACTGCAGTAATATATTAATATTAAATATAATAAGTGTCTATCCTCCGGCCTCAGGGGAACTTCTGCGCGTTTGCTAATAAAACAAAGATGTCTTCTATAATTTGTCCTGTGCTTGTTGGCTCTAATGAGGCTGTTGATGTTCATTGATGAAGGTGATTAATGACTGAAGACTTGAGAGCTTTTATTTCTCTCACTAATGAGCTTTCCTGAACATTTCCCTTCTCAGCTCTGACAGATGAAGAACTGATGCAATTATTACAAACTCTGGACTTTTTAATAGTTTACTTCTCAGCATTGCCTGGCCCCAAAACTACTTTACATCATTTAATAATAAAAAAAAAAAATATTATGAATAATAAAACATTGCCCAGATATTTTCTCTGCTTAACAAAAAATATGACTATTCACATTTTAATGATTCCTAATTGGGAGGATATTAACTAGTTACAGTAAATTAAACCATTTATTGCCAGGAAACTTAATAGCAATACCTGATGTTTAGCTCTCAACAACTGTTTCCGTTCGAGGATGCGAATTTAAAATTTTTGTATGAACATGATAGCCTCATAGTTATGAGTAAGCTTGTGTGTTGCAAAACAACGACAAAATTAGCATTTAGGAGATAAAAGAATTCATAACGTACAGTCTCTCGCTTCCACTAAAATAGATCAGGGATTTTATGACATCACTGCTTCTCATCACATGCTTTTATCCAATCAAATGCTCTCTAGAATCTGGAGCTCCGCCCCCTCTGCTAAACACCACCTGACCGAAGCGAGCGCTGACAGACACAGAGGTGTGTTGCTCAAACGCTCGAGTGTTATTCCGTTTTCGAACTGTTTGTTTGTTTAAAGGGCACCTATTATGCCCCTTTTTACAAGATGTAATATTGGTCTCGGGTGTCCCCAGAATGTATTTGTGAAGTTTCAGCACAAGATACCCCACAGTTAATTTATTATAACCATTTGAAAATGTCATTTTTGGGGCCTGTTTTAAAAAGAGCTGTTTTGGTGTATATCACTTTAAATGTAAATGAGCTGCATATCCCCGCCCTGCCTTTGGATGAGGGCGTAACTTGATACCCATGGCAAAATATACAGTCGGTACAAGCAGAAGCTGAGAGTGAGAGACCCGCTGTTTTATTTGGCATTCAGCCGTACATGTTTGAACCGGAATCAGACCCAGTTAATGAAGAGACTCCGACAGAAGAAACACAAATGAGAATGGACCAGGACGTCTTGGAATGGTTATTTGATACATTTATGTAGGAGTTGTAATCGCGTCCCCTTTGCAATTATGGATGTGCAACACACACACAGACACACACAAACTGTGATAACGTTGGCACAATTTTTTGAAACTACAAACACAAATACTGATAACGTTTGCTACGTACACACGAAATTACATTTATGCGAGAGACCGGTTGCGTCATGTTTACATTACTTGTCGTACAGGTGCTTTTGTGGCAAATGTGAGAAGATGGCTACAGAACATACACAGTTTTTAATACAATATCTTTAAATTATATATTTATAAACGTGGGTTACACACTATACAAACAAGGTTTAAATTATATCAGACATCCTACGACGACGAAAACAACTTTAGACGCATTTGTTGTTGACTTGGCTGATGACTGAAATGACTATTTGCTCAAAAATCATAAAATACATTTACTTCTTCTGGAGGTGACGTTGGGTCGCGAACAGTAGGCAACGATCCACACTTGAGGATTAACTTTGAAGCAAGACCTGCTTTGAATCGACCCTCGTTCACAAAACAGTCAGTCAGAAAATGATTTGCGCAAACATAAAGTTTAAGTGGCGCCTTTCCTTCGTAAATAAAATCCATCCACTGTGTTTTCAGTGGCTCTGATGTCGGGAGTAAGTGAAAACTGCTATGTACATTATTACATCCCACAACAGAACACTTATGTTTCTTAGGAGACATTACCGGCTGTCATTGAAACAATGGAGAACGTACAGATCACAGAGGGTGGGGTCGGTGGGGCTTGCGCAATTCTACGTCACAAAGCGGCGAATCCTAGAACAGCTCGTTCTGAGACAGTGCTTATGATTTATTGAGATTGTAAAAAAACCACTGGGTGGATTTGTATCATTCTAGGGTGGCTTTGCTCACACACTGCCAACACACATTTATGTTCAAACAGCATGTAAAAGTGAATTTATTCATACCTCTACTATTAAATCCAGCGTATCATCAGCGCTCCGATTCGTTCCATAGAGCTGTCAGTCTGAGCTAAACTAAACGCTATTGGCTTTTTGAAAAGGGGGAGGAGCCATTCAATATGTCCCGCCTTAACTTCCTGTTTCAGTGGAAATTAAAGCTGGTGTTTTCAAAGGCACTTCAGCCTTTAACTTGGAATTGAATAACATTGGAATATTGAATAAGTGTTCAAGAGGACAAATTAAGAAATTGGTGCAAAAGTTTCTGTAATGTGGCTCTTTCTCCTCCATCATAAACGAGACGAAACACAGTTAACACTGTCATGTTCTCTAGCGTTCGGATGCTGGTGTTCGGGAACGCACTCGTGTGTGTGTGAGAGGCTTCTGGAGGAATCAAACAATCATTCTGATCACACACTTTCAGAAACACCAAACCAACATTAGAGATGCTGCGACGCCATTGGTCCGCTGCTTACTCCAGTTATCCAATCACAGCAGACTCTGAGTCACATGAGGTTTTTGTTTTATTCAGTGAATGTGTTTCCATCATGTTTGATGGATCAGGGCCTGTGTGTGTTCTCATCATCTGATCATCTGTGTATCACACTGTGTGTTGTGCTCTCATCCTTGAGCCATCAGACCAAATAATACCCATAATGCTTCAGTTAGCTTGCATGGCCAGTCGTTCTTCTGATGTGGAACTCACAGCTTTTCCTCCAGTATATATATATATCTCTGAAGAAGACGAGCAATAACAGAAACTCACACTGCACTTTAGTACACAAACAACCTGAAGTCTTTCCGGTCCGGACACACACACACACACACACACACACGCACGCACGCACGCAGCACGCACGCACGCACGCACGCACGCACCAGCACGCACGCACGCACGCACGCACGCACGCACGCACACACACACACACACACACACACACACACACACACACCACACACACACACAAGCCTCGTGTGTTTGTCAGCAGAAATGCTTCGTGGATCTGTACGTTGTCGTGCGGCTAAAAATAAAAATAAAGCACCAGCTCCGTGTGGAAAGAGGATTGTGTATTATTCGTTCTGCAGTCCATTATGAATCAAGATTCTGAAATTATTTGCATAGACAAATTCATCAAATTTTCTGTATATCTCACAGCATGTCAATCATTTTGCCATTGAGATGTAAAATAAATCCTATATTTGCATTACCGTGATTAGAGTGTGTGTGTGTGTTGTGTGTGTGTGTGTGTGTGTGTGTGTGTGTGTGTGTGTGTGTGTGTGGTGTGTGTGTTGCTGTACTGACTTAGTCACGAAGCACTGAACAATAAAAAATGCTGATTGTGTGTTTGTGCATTTTGCTGCAAAATAATGCTTCTCTGAAAATGAACATTAGAAATAACGGAATGGGCTTTAGAAAAAAAAAAGTTTGATTCACAATAATAATGTAATATATCTTTAGTAACTCAGTAGCTCCATCACTCCACAACAACACAGTGAGCAACAGCAATATATGCATTATCAAACTTATGATTTCTTCCATCTGGTGCAATAAGACGTCCGAAAACAAGCAAATCTGTAGAAATACCTTCATCACTGTGAGGAATGACTCATGCGGTCTAATGCTGGACATCTTTTCATTACTTCTCAGAAGCTGTCAGATATTAAATGGTTATCAAATAATCATGAAATATAAATGTGTGTTTGATGAATGTTCAGAGAATGAGAAACTGCACTACGGCTCTTTGTAAACTCAGTCAGAAACGGCTGGAGACGAAGAGAGTCAAAACTGTGCATAATCATCATATACTCTAAAAATTACAGGTTCATAAAGCCATAAAGAACCATTTCTGCTTCCCAAACAACCTTTGATCGGTTCTTAAAAGAAGCTTTTTTCTCAGTGATGATAAGAACATTTTAAAAATCTAAAGATCCTTTTCCACTATAAAGAATCTTCATGGAATCATAAATGCCAAAAAATACCTTTTTTAAAGCGTGTGTGTGTAACCCCTCCACCCGGGTACCACTCGACCCGCCCGGGGCCTCGAACCGGGTCTCCGGCATGAGAGTCAGGCGCTCTAACAAGGAGGCTAAAGACTGCAGCCTCTAGCATCTGTCGTTTACTCGCACAGCAACTACTAGCTGGCCTCCGTTACATGTGCAATGATAAAAGTAACTAATTTCTAAATAAATTATATACATTTAAGAAGTTCAGATGTTCAAATGTTAAGTTATAAAACCCATAGAAAACATTGCAGCATGATAAAGATGTTTTATTAATGATGTCTTATTAAAGTGCCCCTCTTATGGTATTTTTAATGTTCCTAATGTTGTTTTGGCGTCTCCTCAAACAAGTTCACATTCATCCAAGATCAAAAACACATTAATGTCCTCATTATATCTATTTCAGCGTCAGCTCTTTTCTCTCAGTGTCTGAAACGCTTCTGTACAGATTCAGTCTCTCTAAGCCCCGCCTCTCTGAGAGCTGCTCTGCTGTGATTGGGGGATGCACCGAGACCATCTTTTTCAGAATCGTTCCGATACCAGCGCAGTTTTTTAGTAGAATTTCTATAACTCTGTGTTGAACTGATATTCATTCTTTTGTGTGTTAAACACAGTCTACTTAATACAGACAACTTCATTATAAAGAAAAACAACAAAAATAATAAATATATATATATATATATATATATATATATATGATATAATCTGTGCACAATAATTGTATAAAATCTGAACATTTAGTGAGAAAAAAAAAACATTTAGCGGGGAACAAATAGGAGACAATAAATTTAACTCTAAATCTGGTAAAACGTTACACATTGCTCTTTGTATTGTTGTCAAATACAAATACAAATAATGGAAAACAAGATAACAAAAATCAAAAAGATAAATTATTTTAGATATAGCCTAGGATACTATAAAATTGAGACATGTTTTAAATGTATATCACAGCTGTTTAATGAGGCAGCAACATATGATAGATAGGACAGGACAAGAAAGGCTATTCATATAATAATCTTTTTTTTAATTATGTCACTGCATTATGATATGAAAGACTAATAGACTACGTGCACAAGCATAGTTTCGAACTTCCGCTATTGTCTGAAGTCAGCAAATCAGTTTCCGGTTTACAACTGTTCATCCCTAATATACGAAGAAGATTGTACGAATAAAAAAGAGTTGTTAAACACATGTAAGTTTCTAAGAGCTGTGGATCTAACGCCCGTTTCACACACACACCGTTTGCAGTGACCGATCATAACCGATCCGCAGCTGTACCACAAACACATACTTATTTTTATTTAAAATCCAGAAGTTATGATGCAACATTTATTTTTAAAAAAGTTGTCAGCATTGCGATTCTCTTTGTACACATACACACTCTTTAATGGACGTTTAAACACAATTTAAACAACGTAAGTTAGGGCTGTTATTCCATGCATTACTTATATTGAGTTGCTCAAGCAAGTGGTCAAATATTTACTATATTAAAATCACAAATATTTTAAATTAAAACTTAAAATTGGCAAAAACAGCTGGCTCACATGCTTTTTCTTTTGCATTTAAATTTGAATAGCCTACAATAGATCTTGCATGTCACAAAGAACTTGATTTCCACCTCCACGAATGAGACGAGTGTTGTTCATTATGTCGCCTTAAAGTAGCACTATGCAGGATTTCTGTTTTTGTCAAACAGTGACCCCTAGAGTCGCTGTGAGTACTTGTACTGTCGTAAATATCACACACGCAGAGATGTCTCTGCACTCACGGCCTGATCCCCTCCCCCTGTACACCGGCACCTGTTCAGTATGATGAAAGCTGTAAGGAGTGGAAATAAGGTGTGGCCCCTTTAAGAGCTGCGCGCGCCCTGTTGAACTGTCGGCAGTCTGTATTGTATGTGCGCCTCGAACACGGCGCAGGTTATTTCTGTTTGATGCTCATTTTAGCAGATCTTTCTTGCCGTAAAGCAATTCGTTACATCGCGAGACCTGATATCACGCGACACTTCCTGATGCTGCGGCCGGCTCAAAGTTGCAAGTGCGTTTTTTTCCACTCACAGCCAACGGGGGGGGGCGAGACGCCCACCATTCAACACAAAATCAGTAATATAAACATTGCAATGACTCCAAAGCTGTTCGGTTAAGGTAAAGAAGTTACTTAGTTCACCTTTAATTGTAGTTTTCCTTGATTTACCCCGGTCTTCAGTCTTCAGATGACTGTGAAATAGTAGTACCAGTATATATTAAATGCATTTATGGTGAGATTACTACATTTTATTTAATGAAACGCATTTATGGTGAGATTACTACATTTTCAGGTCAATCTTTGTGCATTTTGACCACGAAACATGCGGTGTCACTTTAATACAGCACAGCAGAAATAGACTCGGTGCAGAAACGATCGCTGCACTGCTGTTATTGTAGCGAAGAGGCAGAGTCGAGCGGATCCATTCGCAGTAACTTTTATTGACAGACAGCAAACATGATTAGCTGTAGTGAAGGGCAAATCCAAACTCAGAGACGATACCAGGCTGGGGTCGGGGCAGGCAGCAGACAATACTCAGTAGACCAGGAGAGCAGGCAGGGATCAGGAAACCAGGATAAACAATGGAACGTAGACTGCTCAGAAGTGTAGGCAGTAGCTGATACAAGACTTCGCACTGGTGTAGTGAGTGGAAGGGGTTTATATGTGTGTGTGAATGAGATGCAGGTGTGTGTGTAATCAGCACAGTGCAGGTGTATGGTGTAATCAGTCCAGGGAGATGTATGATGGGAAATGTAGTTCAGTACTCGGGAGACTGAGATCTTTGATGACTAGGGAGGGGCGTCGAAGAGCGATCTATGACAGTTCTACGTGCCGCATCTGGAACGGCGTGAAAGTGAAAGCCCTAACCTGTTAGCATGGTGCGTTAGGAGCACTGCTGTGTGCCACTTTGCTAACAGCCATTTGAGCTTCCACCGCTTCCCGAAAAACTCCAACCTTCGTGTGCAGTGGCTGCACAAAATAGACATTTTGGGCCACGCGCAAAAAAATAGTAAAAATAGTAAGTATTTGTTTGTGGTACAGCCACTGATCAGTTATTCACTGCAAACGCATCATATGTGAAAGAACTATAGCACACACTGCTCCTGCACCGCTACACACACTGCAAACGGGGTGTGTGTGTGAAACGGGCGTTAGATGACAGATCCACCTACAGGTCTTAGAAACTTAGATGTGTTTAACAACTCTTTTCTTCGTACAACAGCAGCACTCATCTTGTTCGTTTATTAGCGGATGAACAGTCGTAAACCGGAAACTGATATGCCGACTTCTGACAATAGCGGAAGTTCAAAACTACGCTTGTGCACGTAGCCAACACGCACAATATCGGATTTGGATCGGCCTCGTCTGATCGATACCCGATCCGGCAAAAATGGCAGTATCGGATTGGTGATTGGTCAGAAAGCAAACGCTCATTATCATATCTGAATCTCAGCTCTTGATCACAGTGATACGAACAGTAACGATGGCGTGGGTTTTATCGTATCAATCTCAGAAAACAGCGTCTTCTCCACACGAACAACACGAACCAAACTCTCTCAGTCTCAGATAAACTAGTGTTTGAGGGCGGAGCTAAGAGACGCTGCTCAGCCAATCAGCACCACAAAAAATAATATTACTTTTTACATGAGAAATTACAGAGTCTTCATGTTTCAAAATTCTATGCATTTCAAAAGCGTTCAGCCTCATTTGTCCCGGACTCGTGTGACTCGTGATCCGGCTCTCCGGAACGGGGATGAGTGACAGTAACCTTTCTCAACACGTGCTGTAAGTCATGTAAAGAGCATCCGTGTCAGATTCCAGTGTTTCTCTGATTATAAACAGACAGAGAGAGAGAGAGAGAGAGAGAGAGAGAGAGAGAGAGAGAGAGAGAGAGAGAGAGAGAGAGAGAGAGAGAGAGAGAGAGAGAGAGAGAGGGAGGGAGGGAGGGAGAGAGAGAGGAGAGAGAGAGAGAGAGAGAAGAGAGAGAGAGAGAGAGAGAGAGAGAGAGAGAGGGGAGAGAGAGAGAGAGAGAGAGAGAGAGAGAGAGAGAGAGAGAGAGAGAAAGAAGACAGGCTTGGCATTTCAAAACAAAGTATTTGTAAAACGATCTCACACATCATTGATGCGGCGCTCGGGGAAATCCTGCCTCAATCTTCATGCAAGTCAACTGGAAAGAAATTGAAGAAAAGTATTGATCCTCGCAAAAAAAAAAAAGAAAAAGAACAGAAAGTGTCTGTGACAATTCAATATTTCAATGTGACTGCTCTAATAATCGGTTCACAAAAGACTATCAGTGAGAAATATCTGACGATTGTCACAGTGAATATTGATCAGGTAGGAATATCATTTTTAACTTCTAAAACATAATTTTCCCACAACTCAACTTCTCATCCAAGAGCAAGCTTCAGCATATCTGTGTGTGTTCAACTCTCGTCTTGAGTGTTTTTGCTGTTTTCACCAGTTACCCAACAGAGATATGACATTATAATGTTAGATTAGAGGACAGACACACAAATTATACTTTTAAGTTTTGAACTAGATGTTTGAAACCAGCTCTATCATAATCATGTAAGTAGTCTATGACTTATCAAGAACACTGCCGTTCAAAAGTTTGACATCATTATGATTTTGTTTTTAAGAAATCGATAATTTTAACAGCAAAAATGCATTAAATTGATCCAAAATTACAGTAAAGATAAACTAAAAGATTTTCATTTCAAGTAAACACTTTTCTTCTGAACTTCCTATTCATCAAAGAATCCTGAAAAATAAAATGCATGACAGTTTCCACAGTTTTCAACACTTACAATAATCATAAATGTTTCTTGAGCATCAGATCATCATATTATAGTGATTTCTGAAGGATCATGTGACACTGAAGACTGGAGTAATGATGATGAAAATTCAGGAATAAATTACACTAACTATATATTCACATAGAAAACAGCTGATTTACATTACAATAATATTTCACTGTTTTACCAAACGTTTTGTTCACTCATAAATGATCTGAACAGTTCAGTAATGAGTTTGAGTTGTGAACATCACGATCTGCTCCGGCTTCTCTCCGCTGATGATTTATGATGATCATAATTAGTTATGATGGCAGCTTCTGCTGAGATGCTGGATTATCAGCTTTATATAATCTGAGTCTAAAGCCGGATTCAGTGTCAGATCTCTGTCTGTCTTTGAGTCCGGATCCAGTATATATGAACCAAACCATACAGAACCAGCTGGTCATAAACCCTACAGCCCATCATTATTATTATTAATCAAACATTTCATAATATGTTTTGTGTGCCCATCATGCCTCAGAGAGCTGAATCCCTTTGTGTTTTTAAATCATCCCTGAAAACTTATTATTATTACAATAAATATTGAACATTTCCACCATTATGAACCATGCATATTCTAAGGTAGGTTTACTGAATACACACACGTAAATAACATCCTGTTATTATAGGCTTTGCATCTTAATTTAAACAATAAAACAATTACTGAAATATACGCTTTCCTATAAACATATGCCACTATAATGATGATACAAGACATGATAATGTCAAAACAGTTTGTTCAACTGTCTTTGTTTGTCGTCAATCGAAGCTAATTATTGAGTATTAAAGGTACAACATGCAGATTTTTCTCCACCAGGGGTCGCTAACCTCTTACAATAACAAAGGCGTATATTGATGACGTATATTCTGCATTAAGCGTAATTATGGATCTTGTCGTCAAGCTGATGGATGTTTTATAGATGAGTGAATACACTGATGTGTTTATCATGACTGTGGTGAAGCAGGAGCGATTGCTAGACGTACACCAGCGCCACACGCAACGCCAGTCCCGCGGATATAAAGGAATAAGGACATTTCATTCGACCCAACTACACACAAGTGCTGAATTAATACTCACACAGGACAGTTTATTAGAGGAATGAAGCTTGAGGTAACGCAGCGCTGTTTCACTCGCTCTAACAGTTACACTATCACACTAAACGCATTTGAGTGTGTTGAATGTTGTTAGTTGGGTTGTTTGTTGGCTGTATGAGACTAAGTAAGCTAGATCAACATTAGAATAACATACAGATCATATTCTAACATTTCATCATGTTGAACTAAATAACATTGATTAGTTTTATGTACATTTGCTCTCCTGTCTAATAAAGTACATGCAACACTCGCGTCTCTGTCGAGTGGAAGTTAGTCGTGGACGTGGAGCTCTCGCATCTCGAAACATGTTGATATTCGGTTTAGTCTCTTTCTGTCTCAAAGTCTGCTTGCCATGGTCCACAATGTTTGAACAAAACAACAACAGCGTGAGCGTCCTGCTAGGCATAACCGGCATAACCCAGTTGTCCACGTCTGTCGCCATGGTTACTATGGCAGTACGAGCGGAAACAATGGTGGTAACCGAGGCTAACGCGGATATGACGTCATTGACCAGCGACTCCTCACCACTGCTCACGCCCCGTTTTCTTGCTTTAAATCGCAATTTTCTCACGATTTACAAATAGTTGGAAACATTTAGGATATTGTTAGTAATCAACTAAACAAAATATATAACATTGGCCTAGTGGTTTTTGGATATTTTACTGCAAAAATCCTACATATTGTACCTTTAACTGGTGAAGTGTGGAGTAATTCTGCCGTACAGATGAAGGATTCTGCTCTATATTACTGGAGTTATGAAAGGCAGCTCATGCTGTCACGCTCTATAACCGCTCCGCAGGGCCAGTGTTTAATAGATCGTGTCTTTGTATAATGTCCGTAACTCCTGCCCTCCAGAGGACTGCAAAGTCACTGGGCAGCGGCTCGCTTTCTGCTAATATTCTAGTCAACAGACTTTTGATTCATGGGCTTTTGCAACCCATTCTTTCCATCACAACGAAATGTGTTTCTGCCAGAAATGCCTTCAGAGTCAAATAGAAAACAATAGACACTGACCACTAAATAGGCCTCAGTATAAAGCAATTAATTGATCTTAATTGTGCATACATCAGTCTGAATTGTAAGAGTAACAGGTCAATTTAGCTCAGAGGGAATTATTGATTAATTATAGGGATTTTTAAGCAAATGACTTCAGCGTTCCCTTGAACAAAAGCAGCAGATATAAATATCCAGACTATGGTGAAAACACTATTTATCAGCACGGTAACTGAGAGCAGCAGTTTAAGACATTAAATTTGTAATCACATAACACAAGAACACTTCTCTTTAAAATACAAACAAGACTTTATTGATTATTCTAACACCTAAAACTAATACCTAACACACACACACACACACACACACACACACACACACACACACACACACACACACACACACACACACACACAAACACACAAACACACACACACACACACACACACACACACACACACACACACACACACACACACACACACACACACACACACACACACACACACACACGTTGGTGCAACAGCATTATGAGGACTCTCCATAGGCGTAATGGTTTTTATACCGTACAAACTATATATTCTATCCCCCTACACTGCCCCCTGTCCCTAAACCTACCCATCACAGGAGACATGCTGCATTTTTACATTTTTTAATAAAACATTGTTTTTTATGTTTTTTAAGCCATTTGATTTATGAGGACTTTTGACATGTCCCCATAAACCACCCATAAGTTGTAATACCAGTGTAATACACATGTCATTATACAAATTTGTGTCCTCATAAATCACATAAACCAACTCACACACACACACACACACACACACACACACACACACACACACACACACACACACACACACACACACACACACACACACACACACACACACACACACACACACACACACACACACACACACACACACACACACACACACACACACACACACACACACACACACACACACAACACACCACACACACACACCACACACACACACACACACACACACACACACACACACACACACACACACACACACAACACATTCATACGAGTTCCAAAAAGAAAGAAAGTGAGAAAATAATGAGTTTTAGGGGGGAGATTATGAAATCCAAAGTTTCTGGGTTACTAGGCGGTGCTCCGGATGTTCTAGGATGTTGCTAGGGTGTTCTGCCTGGTTTCTAGGATGTTGCTAAGGTGTTCTGCCTGGTTTTTAGGGTGTTGCTAGGTTTTATGGGCTGTTGCTAGTGTGTTCTTGCCTGGTTTCTAGGCTGTTGCTAGTGTGTTCTGCTGGTTTCTAGAGTGTTGCTAGGGTGTTATGCCTGGTGTCTAGGGTGTTGCTGGGGCTTTCTGCTTGGTTTATAGGATGTTGCTAGGGTGTTCTGCCTGGTTTCTAGGGTGTTGCTGGGCTGTTATGTCTGGTTTCTATGGTGTTGCTGGGCTGTTATGCCTGATTTCTATGGTGTTGCTGGGCTGTTATGTCTGGTTTCTAGGGTGTTGCTGGGCTGTTATGTCTGGTTTCTATGGTGTTGCTGGGCTCTTATGTCTGATTTCTATGGTGTTGCTGGGCTGTTATGCCTGATTTCTATGGTGTTGCTGGGCTGTTATGCCTGATTTCTATGGTGTTGCTGGGCTCTTATGCCTGATTTCTATGGTGTTGCTGGGCTGTTATGCCTGATTTCTATGGTGTTGCTGGGCTGTTATGCCTGATTTCTATGGTGTTGCTGGGCTGTTATGTCTGGTTTCTATGGTGTTGCTGGGCTGTTATGTCTGGTTTCTATGGTGTTGCTGGGCTGTTATGTCTGGTTTCTATGGTGTTGCTGGCTGTATGCCTGATTTCTATGGTGTTGCTGGCTGTTATGTCTGGTTTATGTGGTTCGTGCTGGCTTATGTGGTTTCTATGGTGCGGTGTTATGCTGGTTTATGTGTTCGGTGTGCTGTTTCTATGTGTTGCTGGTGTTATGTCTGGTTTTATGTGTTGCTGGTGTTATGCTGTTTCTATGGTGTTGTGGGTGTTATGTCTGTTTCTATGGTGTTGCTGGTGTTATGCTGTTTCTATGTGTGCTGGTGTTATGTCTGGTTTCTATGTGTTGCTGGGCGTTTATGTCTGGTTTTATGTGTTTGCTGGCTGTTATGTCTGGTTTCTATGGTGTTGCTGGCTGTTATGCCTGGTTTCTAGGTGTTGCTGGCTGTTATTGTCTGGGTTTCTTGGTGTTGCTGGCTGTTATGCTGGTTTCTATGTGTTGCTGGCTGTTAGTCTGTTCTATGGTGTTGCTGGCTGTTATGCGTTTCTAGGTGTTGCTGGTGTTATGCTGTTCTATGGTGTTGCTGGTGTTATGTCTGGTTTCTATGTGTTGCTGCTGTTAGGGTGTTCTGGTGTATGCTGTTTCTATGTGTCTGTATTCTGGAGGTGTTGCTGGGTGTATGCTGTTCTATGGTGTGCTGGGTGTTATGTCTGGTTTCTAGGTGTTGCTGGTGTTATGTCTGTTCTGGTGTTGCTGGCTTTGTTGTTTCTTGGTGTTGCTGGGTTTCTGCTTTCTATGTTGTTGCTGGGTTGTTATCTGTTTCTATGGTGTTGCTGGTGTGTTTGTCTGGTTTCTATGGTGTTGCTGGCTGTTATGCTGGTTTCTATGTGTTGCTGGTGTTATGCTGTTTCTAGGTTGCTGGCTGTTATGCTGTTTCTATGGTTTGCTGGTTTATTCGTTCTATGGTTTGCTGGCTGTTATGCTGTTTCTATGGTGTTGCTGGGTGTTATGTCTGTTTCTATGTGTTGCTGGGTGTTATGTCTGGTTTCTATGGTTTGCTGGGTGTTATGTCTGGTTTCTATGTGTTGCTGGCTGTATGCTGGTTTCTATGTGTTGCTGGGTGTTATGTCTGGTTTCTATGTGTTGCTGTGTTATGCGTTCTATGGTTTGCTGGGCTGTTATGTCTGTTTCTATGGTTTGCTGGTGTTATTCTGGTTTCTAGGTGTTTGCTGGCGTTATGTCTGTTTCTATGTGTTGCTGGTGTACTGTTCTATGGTGTGCTGTGTTATGTCTGGTTCTATGGTGTTGCTGGTGTTATGCGGTTTCTATGTGTTGCTGGCTGTTATGCTGTTTCATGGTGTTGCTGGCTGTTATGTCTGGTTTCTATGGTGTTGCTGGTGTTATGCTGGTTTCTATGGGTGTTTGCTGGCTGTTTATGTCTGGTTTCTATGGTGTTGCTGGTGTATGTCTGTTTCTATGGTTTGCGGTGTTATGTCGTTTCTAGTGTTGTGTTTATGTGTTTCTAGGTTTGCGGGTTATTCTGGTTTCTATGTGTGCTGGTTTATGCTTTTCTATGGTTTGGTTGCTGTCTTGTTTGTATCTTCTATGTGTTGTGGCTGTTATTCTGTTTCTATGGTTTGCTGGGCTGTATGTCTGTTTCTATGTGTTGCTGGCTGTTATGTCTGGTTTCTATGGTTTGCTGGCTGTATCTGGTTCTATGTGTTGCTGGCTGTTATGTCTGGTTTCTATGGTGTTGCTGGCTGTTATGCGTTTCTAGGTGTTGCTGGCTGTTATGTCTGTTTCTAGTGTTGCTGGCTGTATGTCTGTTTCTATGGTGTTGCTGGGGTTATTCTGGTTTCTATGGTGTGCTGGTGTTATGTCTGTTTCTATGGTGTTGCTGGTGTTATGTTGTTTCTATGGTGTTGCTGGATGTTATGTCTGGTTTCTATGTGTTGTGGCGTTATGCGTTCTATGGTGTTCGGTGTTATGCTGTTTCTATGGGTTGCTGTGTTATGTCTGTTTCTATGTGTTGGTTTGTGGTTAGTTGCTGTTTCTATGGTTTGCTGGGTGTTATGTCTGGTTTCTAGGTGTTGCTGGGCTGTATGTCTGGTTTCTATGGTGTTTGCTAGTGCTGTTATTTCTGGATTCTAGGTGTTGCTGGTTTATGTCTGGTTTACTATGGTGTTGCTGGGTTTTTATGCTGGTTTCTATGGTGTTGCTAGTGTTATGTCTGGTTTCTATGGTGTTGCTAGGTTGTTTCTGCCTGGTTTCTATGATGTTGCTAGGTGTTATGCCTGGTTTCTATGGTGTTGCTGGGATGTTATGCTGGTTCTATGGTGTTCTGCTGGTATGCTTTCTATGCTTTGGTGTTTTTGGTTTCTATGGATGTTGCTAGGTGTTATGCCTGGTTTCTATGGTGTTGCTGGGCTGTTATGTCTGGTTTCTATGGTGTTGCTGGGCTGTTATGTCTGGTTTCTATGGTGTTGCTGGGCTGTTATCTGATTTCTATGGTGTTCTGGCTGATGTCGTTCTGGTGTTGCTGCTGTATGTCTGTTTCTAGGTGTTGCTGGCTGTTCTGCCTGGTTTTGGTGTTGCTGGGCTGTTATGCCTGGTTCAGGAAATCTGGTCTCAGTTACGTCATAAATCCTGAAAGAGATCCTGATCGATGCAGCAAAAGCTCCAACAGTGATGTACAACTAAAGGAAGCCACATATCACTGCTGATCATTGAATCAGGGAATGTTTAACCATTAAAAAGAGGCAAACCAAATCAATGTTTATAGACTGCAACAAGCTGACTGTCATGTCAAAGAGTATTTTAGCATTAACGCTGCCAGTCTGAGCCTCTCGAAAGCCAGGATTGGTGAAGAGTTGATCTAATTCACATTTCGGTTACAGACATGGGATGGATATGCTTACTTGTGCCACAATTGGATTGTCTGTAGGATTTCAATATGCTGTGATTTGATTAGAGTGTGCCTGAGCTTTCTTTCTGTCATGGTAATTGTCCTCTGTTCTTAGACTTCGTAGCACAATTACATTTTACCTATAACAGTCTCTGAGGGCTCATGGGATTCATGGCAGATATAAAAGAGACAGAACACTCTTTCAATAACACAGGCCTGACTGTTTCACCTGGCACCGACATTTCCCCGTGAAAAATACGCATATCACATTACAGCATATTTCTAAGTGTCATTAGGGTTGGGTTATGGACCAGTTTGGCCCATATCTTCGTGGTTTGGCCTGCCAGGGTGCATTTTAATTTACAGTATGTGTACTTACAGCGAGGTTACCCAAGAAAGGTCCCCTGACATGAAATTTTCCCTTTCTGAGGTTTTTTAACATTAATATTAGTTCCCCTAGCCTGTATTTGGTCCCCTCGTGTCTAGAAATTTCAGTCGGTATAAACCGAGTTTTGGCTATCTTTCTCTGCCTGTGAGAAATGAGATCTCAGACGAGCTGATCTTGAATCTCCCCTATATGACGTCATAAGGAGGAAAGGTTACCTCCCCCTTCTCTGCTTTGCCCGCCCAGAGAATTTGACCCGCCCATGAGAAAACGAGCTAGGAAGTACGAACGCGCGCGCAATTTTAGTTTACCCTGGAGAGATATCATGGCGTGTGACCGATCGAAGCACAAAAGTTGAATAGAGAGATATAATGGTTCGCAATCGAGTGAAGCATGGCAGTTGATCAGTGTTCACAAGTACAAATGAACACAAAAGTATTTTTTAGTTCCTTCATCCGAGCCTCTGAAGAAACAATGGGTTAATTTTATTTTCTCTGGAAATGCGCCGACACAACTTCCCAAAGTTTTGGATGGTCCAAACATTTCACCGACGACTGTTTCCTCAACTTGGGCCAATAGGAGGATCTTTGTTGACATCTTTGTACGCATGAAATCAATGACGCACGTTACTGCACCACGAAGCTCTTACTGTATTACACCATCGTGTTTGCATTGGTGAAAGCATTAGAGAGAGTGCAGAAACTGCGTTGCAATGATTAGATCTTCATTCTCTCGATCAACAGACTGTCATCTGCTCAATGCTCATCACGGCAACATTTTATGTGATGGGAATATATCTAAATACTTTAAAAACATCTCACGATTCGTTAATCTCGATAGCTGTACTAGAAAAAACGTTATAATAGCTGTAGTAAAGGTATTCGAGAGACTTTCACATGTAATACGTAGCTATTTCATATGCACGCATGTCAGCCAATCACAGCAGTGGGCGTTTACACTGAATCCCACAGCAGCCAATCACAGCAGTGGCCCGGTTACACTGAATCCCACAGCAGCCAATCACAGCAGTGGCCCGGTTACACTGAATCCCACAGCAGCCAATCACAGCAGTGGCCGGTTACACTGAGTCCCACAGCAGCCAATCACAGCAGTGGCCGGTTACACTGAATCCCACAGCAGCCAATCACAGCAGTGGCCGGTTACACTGAGTCCCACAGCAGCCAATCACAGCAGTGGGCGTTTACACTGAGTCCCACAGCAGCCAATCACAGCAGTGGGTGGTTACACTGAATCCCACAGCAGCCAATCACAGCAGTGGCCGGCTACACTGAGTCCCACAGCAGCCAATCACAGCAGTGGCCGGCTACACTGAGTCCCACAGCAGCCAATCACAGCAGTGGCCGGCTACACTGAGTCCCACAGCAGCCAATCACAGCAGTGGCCGGTTACACTGAGTCCCACAGCAGCCAATCACAGCAGTGGGCGGTTACACTGAATCCCACAGCAGCCAATCACAGCAGTGGCCGGCTACACTGAGTCCCACAGCAGCCAATCACAGCAGTGGCCGGTTACACTGAGTCCCACAGCAGCCAATCACAGCAGTGGGCGGTTACACTGAATCCCACAGCAGCCAATCACAGCAGTGGCCAGTTACACTGAGTCCCACAGCAGCCAATCACAGCAGTGGCCGGCTACACTGAGTCCCACAGCAGCCAATCACAGCAGTGGCCAAAAAGTGCCTCCATCAGCTCACTGAATAATCACGATCACCAAAAGACAAGTGAAAAAAAGAAGTGAGCCCAGGGTCCTCATTTATAAAAGGCAGGTATGATCGGATTTGATCCTAAATAGCATTGATTTTACCCTGTGTCCAAATTAAGGAAGAATATGTGATTGATAAAGGCAGAAGCTGTAAAAATGTTCTTGTGTATGTGCCAAGAGCATGCAAACTTTTTGGCACTCGTTTGCCGATAATTTATTAGACTCCACATCTTTTAATGAAAATGTAAAGATAAAGTCATGGTTTGGTGAAGGAGTGGTGAGGTAAGGATTCAGAAAACAAATCAAACTCAATATAACAAGACGCCGGGGCACTGGAGAAGAGCGATCCAAAATACAACAGCGGAAAAATAAGCGCTATACACAGAAAATGTGAAACAGATGAGCCTAATTAATGAACGAATGAATAACCAAACCAGGACAAAACAAGCAAGGTAACTTAGGTGGAGGGGATCTGCACGTGTTTACGCAACACAACTATAAAACAAAAGACTTTATGTGTTTTTGCCATTCATTTACACAACAACAGCGTTTTGGGGGCCTGAGAATGCAAATTTTTGAAAACGGGTTTCAAAGTGCAAGTTTTTGAAAATGATACCGTTATCGTCTCTGTGTAAGCTACAAAAACACAAATCTGTGAAAACGGTGACATGCGTATTACGCGTTCAGTCTACAGTCGCGTATCGTTTCTCCAGCCGAGGTAACACTGTAGAATACGGTTCCTTCGTTAATGAATAACTACAGGAACAAATGAGTGACACAATATTAACAATCTAGTAACTACTATTAACTAACAAGAAATTCTGATTAACGAATTAGTAAGTAATAGCACACAGATGAAAGTGGTAGTTCCCTATTAACTAATCAATAACTACTATTTTTAATGCTTCAGAGAACTACTGGAAAAGATTAATAATTCATGCAAAACTAATCAATAACTAATGCAGGACAAATGACTAGCACTACATTAACATTAATAACTGCTACTGTAAATTAATACACAAAGTTCATCAATGTGTAGCAGACTTATGATTTGTGAAATAATTAGCCTATGCTCTCTCCTAAAGAACTATTGTTCAACTGAATAATTGTAAAGAAATGTATTTTTAAATGCAGTACGTTACGTGTCCTGTGGCGATTTCCCAGCATTCCTCTGGACTGGCACTGCATCACCAGAGTCACGGTGACGGCTGGAACATGTTGAGTTATCAGCCATCCAAACACCATATACAGCGATTTTATTATTTAACCTACCTCGCAAAAAATATGTTTTTATGTATGTCTCCTAGCTCATATATGTGTGTGTGAATATCTTGTGAAGAATTAGAAGATTCTACACTTTAGTATCGGCTTTTCATTAGTAACTACTGTAAGAATCATGGTGACTAACTAGTGATTACTCAAGTGTTACTACATACTTCTATGGGAACTACTATCTAAGATTTCATCAAAAACCTCAAAAACTTAAAATAATATGTAATTCCTTTAGAAGTATGTAGTAACACTTGAGTTATTACTATATGTGACCTCTGTGTGGTGTCTTCTGCCTGATAATAATCTATCGGAGCCCGTCAGGTTTGTGGTAACAGCAGGTTTATTCAGCATCTGCATTCATGACAAAGGACACAGTGTTGAATAATCTCATATGGACAACTGCGCATGCTCTGTCTCATGGAAAAATCCTCCGTTGCTTTTTTTGGAAAATTACAGTATGTACTACAACAGTGTTGAATACATAAAACACAAAAAATAAGGTACAGTTTGACATTGATCGTATAGTGGATTTAAACTCATATAAACTCAATAAATAAAACAATGTAATTATACTGATTTCCTACAGTTACCTTTCTATTTTATGTTAACAATTATGTGTAAACAATCATGTAACTTTGTTACAATTCAACATACAAGAGGCAGACAAACAGCAGAAAATAGCTCCATCTTATGTTCAACATTTTATAACAACATACGGTAACATACCTGCATTCATGACAAAGGACACAGTGTTGAATAATCTCATATGGACAACTGCGCATGCTCTGTCTGGAAAGACGGCATCATGTTAAAGTTAGCTATCTATACTGTACTTTCAATCGTCTATAAAACACATATCCAGAGGGTTGACTTTATAAAAACATGACGAAATTAATCAACAACACATATTATTCAACCAAAGAAATCTATCTTAACTTTTACATGCTTTTCAAGTGAATTAGCATTGTTTAGTCCACAGACATTCACAGACACGTTACCTCATGGAAAAATCCTCCGTTGCTTTGAGGATTTCCCATAATCCTTTGTCATTACTAGCGTTCGCTGCAGGTACAACTTTATAACAGCAGGTGGCACAATAATCCCATTTAGTAGGATTTAACCTTTTTAACTATGTTACATACACCCCCCTTAAATCCTGCTAAATAAGGGCA
This sequence comes from Chrosomus eos, assembly GCA_036326025.1. Lineage (NCBI taxonomy): Eukaryota > Metazoa > Chordata > Actinopteri > Cypriniformes > Leuciscidae > Chrosomus > Chrosomus eos. Next base: position 32,859,106 of record CM070839.1, read on the forward strand.
CAACAACAACAACAAAAAATCACTAAATACCAAACAGTTTCGCACTAGCAGCATAATGTGTTTCAAGTCAGTTAGAAACTATCCACTTAGGATTAAGTCAGTAAGGGGGTAGCTAAGCCCCATACAAACAAAGACACAAAAGATGCCGTGTACACCTCTCATATTGTAAACATTGCTCAATAGCAGATTCTTGTCAAATACCTCAAATAACCTAGTGCCAAAACTCAAGCAATCTATCCAGAAAACATGTTCCTTACAAAAGAAAACAAGGAATCAACTGTTGAAGCTGAATCATCTACAACCTGTTCATTCATTTCACAAATTAGTCGAGCTGGGGGCTTAACAGGTCTACCTGCCCTAGTGCAGAGTGGGGGTGGCTGTTTGCAAACTACATGGTCCTGTGTGAATGCACCTGGCTGTGCTTCACTTGCATGTCCAGGGGAGGGAACACAATGAACTCTTTCCACTGAGGGCGGGGGGAGTCCTACCTCAGACGCCACACATTCTGTAGAAGGTCCAGGGGAAGGTGATCGCTCAGCAGGTACTGATGAGACAGGGTTTTGCAAAATCACACTCACAGCATGTGGGATCATACTCTCTTCTGTCTCTGAGAGAGAGACATTCACAGGTGAGCAGTCGGGATGGCTGGCTGTAGCATCCTCATCATTAGCCTCATCCATTTGCAGTAACCACTCAAGTGTCTTTGTCTCACTGTCCTGCACGTTAACAGGAACCACGGGGTCACTTCGTCCACTTTCATTATCTGACGAGCAGCTTGACTCCAAAATGTCATGACCTCCTGCTGGGAGGAAATTCACCGGGAGTAGGAGGTTTCTGTGAACAACTTTTTCTTTGGATGTCACTGGGTCACTGATACAGTACACATTGATTCCAGGTTTCACAGACTTAACTTCATAAACTGTGGATTCCCACTTGTCTGCAATTTTCCTCTTCCCTCTCTCACCACGATTTGCAAGCAAGACTCTGTCACCAACAGTGAGGGGAGACCCTTTTGCTTTGCGGTCATAGTTCTTAGCCTGTCGAGCCTGCTCTGTCCGACTGTTTTCACAGGCAATGCGTGTAGCTTCAGACAGGTCATGTTTCAAGTTAGAGATAAACTCACGGTGGCTAATGACAGCATCGCTGGGGAGGGTGTGCTGGAACAAAACATCAACAGGCAGACGTGGAATCCTCCCAAACATGAGAAAGAAGGGCGCAAAACCGGTTGTCTCATGCTCAGTGCAATTGTAGCAGAATGTCAGCATCTGAAGCATTTGTGGCCACCTGGCTTTGGAATGGGGAGGCAGAGCCCTTATCATGTTCCCAAGAGTCCTGTTGTATCGCTCGACAGCTCCATTTCCCATAGGATGGTACGGGGTGGTATGCGATTTCTGGATACCAGCCATCTCCAGGAGCTCTTTAATGAGTCGGCTCTCAAAATTGGCTCCCTGGTCCGAGTGGATGCGTTTTGGGAAACCATATATGCAAAAGAAGTCATTCCACAGACGACGGGCAACCTGCTTCGCTGACTGATTCTTGCAGGGGAATGCATGTGACAGCTTCGAAAAATGATCCGTAACAACCAAAACATCCACACACTTCTTTTCCGACAGCTCCGCAGTCCAAAAGTCGATACACACAAGTTCCATCGGTTCAGAGGTGCAAATGCTTTCAAGAGGAGCACGGTCATTGGGCTCTGGGGTCTTCCCAACCACACAGCGAAAGCAGTTCCTCACATGACTGATGATGTCATGTTCCATCCCTATCCAAAAGAACCTCTGCCTGGCGAGAGAGAGTGTGCGAGCCTGTCCCTGATGACCAGCTGAATCGTGGAGGCCGGAGAGGACCTGGGCCTTGAGAGAATCTGGAACAACAAACTGGTGGATTGTCATGTTCATTTGCCTGTCTTTCTTTACCTTGTACAACATGCCGTTTTTGATGGAGAGCTTGGCCCAGTGTCTCAACATTTTCATCACTCCACGAGGCTCACTGGCACGTTCACGTCTAGTGGGCCTCCTGTGACGCTGAATGTAAAAGAGAACCCTCCCCAAGACGTCATCCTGTTCTTGAAGATTAACCAGTTCACTCTTTGGTAGAGAGGCATTTTGGTCGACACTGACAAGCTGGGGAATAGATGGTCCCGTGCCTCTCACTCGGCTGACACCTCCAGAGTCGTGCACCTCTAGCACAGCTGAGACATCCTGCTGGGAGAGGGACCCCTGAGGGTGGGGTGGGGTGACAACAGCATCATCTGTGGACTGACCAATAACTAACTGGCAGTTAGCAGCGGTATATCTAAATGCATCTTGTACGGTCTCATCCACCATTCCACTCAGGTTCAGGTTCAGGTTCAGGTTCCTTTATTTGTACCCGTAGGTAGATTTGTTTTGCAGTGTCAGAGTTATCCACACAATTTTTACGACAAACACAGACAATACACAATTGACAACAATAAAATAAGATAAAATAAATAAAAATATATAAACATAACTTCTGTGTCATCTGTGCATTTTGTTCCTCTGATTGATGGCTGCTGGAACAAAGCTATTTTTATACCGCTTTGTTCTGCACTTTGGGACACTATACCTTCGTCCAGAGGGAAGAAGCTGAAATTCCTGTGCAAAGGATGGGCATCATCATTTAAAATTGAGCCAGTTATCCGCTGTAACTGTCTGGTATACAGGGACACTGGACTAAACTGTGACACACCAATCAGCTTACTAGACCATTTAACAATTTGGTTTAGGGAGTTTCTATTCTTTAGGGATAGATTTCCAAACCATGACACCAGAGAAAAAGATAAAATTGATTCAATAAAGCACGATAGAATAAAACCATCATGGTTTTATCAATGTTAAAATAAGACAGTTTCCTCAAACAAAACAACCGCTGGTGCCCTTTTTGCACACAGCTTCACAATTTGCTTCAAAGTTCATTTTTGAGTCAATAATTGTCCCAAGGTATTTGTAGGATTGGGTACATTCCACAGTCTGACCTTTGATGGATGTGACTTCATGCATATGGGCATTTTTCCTAAAATCAATAATCATATCTTTTGTCTTAGATATGTTTACTTGAAGGTAGGACTCCTCACACCACGTGACAAAGTCATCAATGATGGGCCATGACAGGTCTCATTTCCCTGAAGCCTACTAACAATAACAGAATCATCTGCATATTTTAAAATAGTCCTATTTTCATACCTACTCTGACACATGTTTGTGTAGAGGATAAACAATAGGGGTGAGAGCACACATCCTTGAGGGGATCCAGTTGAGGAGGAGACTTGGTCTGAGAGTGTTCCATTTACCTTAACTCTTTGTGTCCTGTCAGTTAAAAAGTCGAGAACCCAACCCACAAGATTGTTACTCAGATTGAATTGATCTACTAACCTACTGATTAAAATATGTGGTTGGATTGTATTGAAAGCAGACGAGAAATCTTTGGTTCAGCACTCACTCACTCACTTCAGCAACGAAGCATAAGGTTCATTTACAATACGATGGCCTATGCATGACTGGACAAATGGCTCCCTACTTAGTGCATCTGCAACCACATTCTTTGGGCCAGGGACATAGCGCAGATCAAAACTGTATGCTGCAAGTTTTGAAACCCATCTCTGTTAACATGCATCTAACCTAGGTTTAGTCAAGATGTATGTTAACGGATTATTATCCGTCCAGACTGTGAACCGTCGTCCTTTCAGCCAGTGGCTAAACTTGTCGCAGACTGCCCATTTAAGAGCGAGAAACTCTAGCCGATGTGCTGGGTAGTTCAGCTGGGAGTGCGACAGAGTCTTGCTGGCGAATGCCACTGGTCTGGCAACATCACCATTAGGAGGCAACTGTGAGAGGACGGCTCCTAGGCCATCAAAGGAGGCATCGACAGCAAGGATGAATGGTGCATTAAAATCTGGATGGGCCAAAGTGACACTATGCACAAGCTCGTGTTTCAAAGTTTTGAATGCATCTCTGCACTCAACAGTCCAGTCAGCTGGAGACAGTTTAACATGGCCTCTCTTGAACTTTGGTTTATGGCCTCTCCCTCTTTTGTGCGGTGTAGCAGGCTCAGCCACAAGGCTGAACAGTGGCTTAGCTTTAGCAGAACATCCCTCGATGAAATGGTGGTAGTAGAGAACCATTCCCAAGAAAGATCTGATTTTTTTAGCACTTGGTGTCTCCCCATCAGATTCCATCAGATCGGCTTCCTGCACATCATTTATAGCTTGCACTTTACTCTGGTCTGTCTTAACACCATCTCCACATATGATGTGTCCCAAGAACTTAACAGACCGGCGAAGGAAGTAGCACTTCTTAGGTGAGAGCTTCAAGTTGTTGGCAGCAAGACGTGAGAAAACCATCTGCAGACGCTCAAGTGCCATCTGTTCAGATGGTGCATAGACCATAAGGTCATCCAGATAACACAACAGGCTTGTGAAGTTTTCATCGCCAAAGATGGACATCATCATTCGCATAAAGGTTGCAGGACTGTTTGTCAGGCCCTGGGGCATCCTATTATATTCATGGAGGCCAAATGGAGAGGAAAACGCAGTGTACCGTTTGTCATCCTCATGCATTTTGACGTTGTAGAACCCTGACGTGAGGTCCATTGTTGAAAAGAACACATTGCCACCAAGTGCAGCGAGAGCATCTGTCTGATGAGGCAAGGGATGTGCGTCTTTCACTGTTCGTGCATTCAGCCATCTGAAGTCATTACAGATGCGAAGATCACCACTTGGCTTGACAACCAAGACGAGAGGAGATGAATATTCACTCTGAGATTTACGGATTATCCCCAATTCCTCCATTTCATTTAGAGCAGTCCGAAGCTTTTCGTAATGGCATGGTGGAACTCGCCTGTACGGAAGCCTGAAGGGCTTGTCATCCACTAGGCGGATTCTGTGTACAAAATCAGTTGCCTCACCGCAGTCCATTTTGTGCCTTGAAAAGATGGACTCATAATGCTCAATGATCTGCAGCAGTTTACCCTTCCACTCAGGGGAGACTTCACAAGAAGAGAGGTCCAATTCCCGCAAGCCCATGTCGGTCAAAATTTGAGATATTTCATCATCTGACCTAGGTGCAGGTGATGAGCTCTGTGTGAACTGTGCACTGGATTGGATGCGATCCGGCTCAGGTAAGTCCTGCACAGAAAGACAGGGTGACACATCTGCAACCTTTGCATTTTTTTTAAGTGTGAGTGGCTTTTCGGTAGCATTTACTATTTTGACTGGAACCCAGCCATCTCCCCATAACGATGTGACAACTCTCCCACTAGAATTTGAGCAGGTCTGGCCTTGGACTGAGTGGCTTCGATGATGACCGTACTTCCCACTGCAGAAACATCAGATGCAGGGAGTTTAGCCCACACCAAATGTTCAGACATCGGTCGCAGAGTGACACATCTCTTGAGTTTTGCTGTGCCAATTTTAAGCTGCGTGGCTCCACATCTGTCTGAGCAAGACAACAGAGATATTAATAGGGGCAAGTTATCAGCTTTGGGACTACTTACTGGGGACGTGATATTTTGGCACCCAACAGTGTCTTTCATCTGTGAAATGAGCCATTTGATGGCATTACTGCCAAGGATCATGTCATCGGTTTGGCCTGGCACCACTAGAACAGGAATTATCACCTTATAGCCATAAACTGATGCAGTGAGGTCATACATGGCGGAAGGTGTGATCAGATGACCCCCACAACCAACAATAACAAAGTTCTCAGCAGTTTTCTTTTCAATGTTAGGAATAGACTGTGAAAGGCATGTGTTGGCTGTTTCACTTAGAGTACACGCCATCGAGCCACTATCCACCAGTGCTCTAAGAACATGACCACTATCAGTAGACACCTCGGTGTAGAATAGGCTATCAATCTTTGAAAGTCTTTGTAGGCCTTGCACAATCAGTGTTTTTTGTAATGGCACAATGCTGCTGTAGGCGTGGCACAATGTTTCATAATCATTAATGTCTGTCAAATCCAAGGTGGGAGGCTCACTCATTTGATCTGCGCTGTCCTCCCCTGTGCGCAGATCATTCAGTTTCCCTGCTGAAAATGTGGAGGAGGACGTCTCCCCTCCGGGCAGTTGCGTCTTGAATGGCCAGGTAAGTGACACAGGAAACACAGTCTGTTCTCCCGGCAGTGTGTGAGGGCAGAGTGTGAGCTGTCATTACATATGGAACATGGCATGTCTCTTAAGCCCTCAATCTGTGGAAGTCTGCTGTTGGTATTTGGTTTTCTATTGGCTTGAGCATAACCTGGGCCCTGAAGCAACACTTTCTCTAGCATTCCAATCAACCTTTCTAGAGTGGAAGTGTCTTGACTTATAGCTGGCTTCTGTTCTGGGACGTCTGAAACTAATGGAGTGTTAGGGCTAACCTCAACTTTGTTCATGCTGATTTGTCTACTCCTCTCGGTAGAAGACCTGAGTCCATTCTCCAAGTGGTATTCATCTAACACTTCCTGAACCTCACGAGCTGACCACTTATCAATCGTCTTCGACCGAAAGGTAAGAGCTAAATCTCTACTGGGGCAGTGTCTGACGAACATACGTGTGACTTCGACACTGGGGTTGTCAAACGTTTTACCCTGCTCTCTGAGGCAGCTAGCAGCATCATCAGCAGCTCTGTTCAGTCTAAGCCAGTACTCATAGGGGTCCTCTTGTTCGTTTGGCAGGGTCGAATAAAAGTCAGCTAGGGGCATTGAGGAGCAATGACTTGGCCCAAAATGTTTGCGCAGGAGCCCGTAGATGGCCTGTGGGTTATTCTGGACATCAATTTCACCATTTCTTATCCCAAATATCACAACATCCTTCGCTCTGCCTCTCAGGTGGACAATAATTTCCTCAGCTTGATTTTCCAACTGAACATCGCTTTTTCTAATGTAATTCCTCATTGATTCCTCCCATTCATCGACAGCCAGTGCATCTGTACTCTCTCCTCGGAAAACCGGTGGGTCTTTGACTCCTCTCCGAGTGACCAACTGGACTTGGGAGAGATCTAGCGTGTTGACAGGGAAAGAGGCTTTTGTATTGCAAGTTTCTTCATGACTTGTATGCACAGTAGCAGCAGAGCTAGATGTGTTGAGTTGTGACATAATGCTATCAGCTAGCTGCTTCCCTATCTGCTGCACAATGGTGCTCATTTGGTCAACCAATCTCACATCATCAGGGGGAGGGTTAGGAACGGATGTACTAGTGCACTGTGGTGAGTGTAACTCAATCATAGGCTGACTTTGGGGCGCCACTACATCTCTATGTCTAAAAGGACTGTGAACAGAATCCTCACCAAAATATGTTTTATCCCCCCCTAGATGGTCACCCAATGAGAATGGAACGGGTGTGCTATGTAGCCCTCTACCTCTACCAATACCTAGAGGAGTCATTTCAGAGGTAGTAAATTTACTGAAACTCATACTGGAACCCTTACTTAAACAAAATTACAAAATGAATTTAAAGTCAATATGGCTGTTAATAACTAAATAAACCTGACAGTCAAATACACAGATGGAAGAAGTGCAGCTCCACAACGATGCAGCGACAAGAAGACATCAGTCCCGGTCCGGCGTAGTCATGGACGACGGGTCACGGCACCAATGTGACCTCTGTGTGGTGTCTTCTGCCTGATAATAATCTATCGGAGCCCGTC